>PVHY01013345.1:6058-41693 GCA_004024945.1 Uropsilus gracilis
CATCCATCCATCCATCCATCCATCCATCCATCCATCCATCCATCCACCTACCCACCTATCCATCCATTCATGAAATATTAGTAAATATTTCCCTATTATATGCCCTATGTAATAGTATATTATACTAGTGCTGGGAAATTTGCAAATAACAATACTATCAGGGTTTTGACTAAGTAAATAATTATTTGATTTACAGTTGTGATACGTGATATGTAGAAGGTGGAGGTCATGGTATACTCATAATAGCCCAGGGAGTCAGAGAAGGCAGGAAAATATCAATTCATTGAGAACAGAAGGATAGAATGTGTTTACCTGGCAAAAGCATGTAGGAGACCATGACAGGAAAGGGTGAAGGTGATGGATCAGGAAGAAGCAGAGATGGAAAGTAAAGTGATACCAGGTGCCTGGTAGGTGGTGAGAGTGGGCAGGTGGGATGGGCCTGAGCTAGGCAAGGGCCAGGCCAGTCAAGATTGGGAGGCCAAGATAAGGAACCTTGGACTGGAACTCATGTGGATTTAATGAGAGTTTTGATCTAGAGGAAAGTGTGGTGTGGTGAGAGTGACTCACTGTGCTTGGGGAAACTGAGGCAGGGGAGAAGACATTCTTCCAGCTGACCTTTGTTTTATCCCTACTCAGAGCTAGTCCTTTCCATACATTATCTCATTTAAGCCTCACATCAATCCTGAGAGGGAGGAATAACTTCTCCCATTTTACAGATGGGGAAACTGAGGTCCAGAAAGGTTCCCATCCGGTGCACTAGGTCACATGAATGGAAAATGACAGGGATGGCACTCATACCCTGGCCCCTCCAGACAGGCTCTGATGACCCCTGCCCCTGAGTGCTGTCTGTGCCCTGCCCCTTGCAGATAACCGCTGTATGGACAGACGGTTCCTGCCCGCCAAGTCCAAGCAGCTCGTCGCTCTGGCCAGCTTCCCAGGCGCTGGCAACACCTGGGCACGCCACCTCATCGAGCTGGCCACCGGCTTCTACACTGGCAGCTACTACTTCGACGGTTCTCTCTACAACAAAGGTGAGGAGGCAGAGGGCAGCAGGCACAGCAGGAGGCTGGCAGGACTCAAGAGGCACCCACGGGGAGGATGTAGGGGTACCACTTTCTGAGCACCTACTGTGTGCTGCTCAACTCACTTGAAACGTTATCCTTCAAACACTACCAGGACACCATGTCCTGGGTTCGTCACATGCATCCATTCAACAATGGATGTGTGGCAAGCACCTACTATGTGCCTGGTAACTTCCTCCCTTTTAGGTCACTACAAAATATGTGTGGAGGACCTACTCTGTGCAGGGAATCACACCATAGACATCACACCTGCACTCTAGGTGTGATAACTAGGCTCACTCTGGGGATATTTCTTGACATTGTGGGACATTTATCTACGATGTACCGTGTCTGCGTTGAGTCGATGATACCTCCTGTGTGGACACTTTATTGCACTTCGTTTACCATCTCTGCTATGTTCTAGATGTGCTTCCAGGCCTGGTCTCCCCACAGGCATTGGTAGAGTGCCCACTGTGTGCCAGGCACTGTGTGTGCCTTGATTCTCCTAGCCATTGTCCTGGCCACAATTAGGTGCCAGGAGTCATGCTGGCCCTGCACAGTGTCCCTGGGAGGGAGGCTGGTGACACCCGCTCCCAGATATGAAAATGCAGTCTCCTGGAGAGGAGAGAGAACATGCCCCAAGTCACGCATTCTTTGCAGCGGGCTGATTGGACATTGTCCCCGTCCTGGTTTCAGAGCTCACACTCTTGTTACCCCTCCATGACCCAGGAAGTCCCTGGGGAACCAGAAACCAGGGTTGAAGGTCCACTGGGCTGGAAACCCCCTTCTTGGCATGGGAGGAGACGGGATCAGTTTTGAGTCTCTCTGCGGAGCCGGCCTGGGCCATGAGTCTCTGTGTCTGCAGTCAGCTCTGTGACTTAGCGCAAAGCACTGTCCCTCTCTGATCCTGCATCATCACACGCAACTGAGATAGCAGCGTGTGTCTGAGGGGCGTAAAGATGCGGTCAGCACAGGCAACATGCTGGCGCACGGGAAGCGTTGGATAAACGTGCGCTGTGAGCACTGCAGTCTCAGTGCCAGGCCCTGGCCAAGCGCTGCTTGGGGTTGGCAGCCATCCTGGGGACCTAGCTCAGAACAGAGGGGACATGTCTGTCTGAAGGGGGGGAGCGCGAGGGAGCAGAGGGTGGGGCGATAAGGCGGGCAGGGTAGAAAGGCACAGATGGATGCGGTCTGCCTTAGAAGCCTGGCTTCTTGTGTGTTTACTCCGCTTTAGTCTGGGTTGAAGCCATCACATGTGGTGGGCCTTCCCGTGCCAGGCTTCCAGCTGGCGGCTCTGTGCACCTGGAGCGGTCCCCACGCTCCCAGCCGCTGGGCAGTGTCTTGGAGAAGCAGCCCACAGGTGCCACCTCCCTCCAGGGCCAGGTGGCACCTCCACTCTCGGAGTCCCAGAATGGCATGGGCTGGGGGGTCCTTCAGGATCACTTAGCTCAGGATCCAAAGTGGTTGCATCTCACATGCCAGTGCCAGGGAGGGCTGGTGTTGGGACGGTGCGTCAGGAGGATGCTGCGGCTGCTCCCTCTGAGCAGCAGCCTTCTTCTGCTGGCGGCGGAGCCCTGAGGATGCAGGGAGGGCTGCTGTGGTGCTCGGTCTGGGCCGTCTCGCTCTAACCCAGCCTCTTCACTTCGGAGGAAGGAAAACAGAATCTGGGGACAAAATCTGCAGATTGGATTTTCATTCTGGATTCTGTTTTGGATCAGCTCTGGGACCTTCAACCAGGCTTGCCATCTCCCTGAGCCTCTATTTCCTTGTCTCCAGGGTGGGGGGGGAGGGGAGAGGAGGGGGGCTGCCCATATGCACATCACAGACATTTCTGAAAAACAGTGATGATTTTGATTGATATATATATATCAATATATATAACTTATTTACTTATTTTTATCATTTTATTTTTTAAATTGTTTGTACATATATGTATTCCATCATTGTCTACCCCAAGGTTCTCCCATCACCTTATCACCCATAAACCATCTTAATCTCTTATGCCCTCTCCTCCCCCATTTTTACTCTCCTCCCCCTCCCTTGCGCTCTGCTTCAGTTCTGTTGGCAGTTTTAAATTTCTCTTGCCTGTTTGTTTGTTTTCCCTCTATCCCTCACGTAAGTGAGACCATCCAGTATTTCTGTTTCTTTCTGGCTTATTTCTGCTAACATGATTCCCTCTAGGAAAGCTGTGTGGAGGACCCTCAAACCACTGAGAATGGAACTACCATTCAATCCAGCAACCTCACTTCTGGGAATCTACCCAAAGGACACAAAAACACGAATTCAAAAGGACACCTGTACTCGGGTGTTTATTGCAGTGCTGTTTACAACAGCCAGGATTTGGAAGCAACCGAAATGCCCCAAAACAGACGAATGGGTCAGAAAGTTGTGATATATGCACACAATGGAATATTAGTCATCAATCAAAAAAGACAAACTTATTACTTATTTATTTTTAATTTAATTTCCCCACCCCCTGGTCCCTCTCCCTCCTCAGAACCCTCACAATGTTTATCAATGTCTGTGACTTACTGTCTTTCTCTTTAGCAAACTGCCAAAGAATGCCCAGTGTTTTGTTATTCTACGAGCTTTTCTCCACATCATTCTCTCAAGATCCCTCCACTGCTGGAAGTAACTGCATTTCATGTGTCCTTGCGACTGAGTGTATCCCCTTGTGGGGACAGACCGGGTCTCCAGTCCTCTCCTGATGGGCCTTTGGGCTGCTTCTCAATTATTGCCAAGGGTGCTGCAGTAAGCGGTGCAGAGCGTCTGTTTTGTTTCATATTTATGCATAGAGGCCCCAAAGCAAGCTTGCTGGGTTTGACGGTACTGCAGTTTTTTCCAGCATTTGAAGGTAAATCCAAATTGCTCTCCATAGTGGCTCACCAGCTTCCATGCCCGCTCACGGTGCCACACAGTCTTCTTTCCTCTGCATTTGTTGGGGTCTTTCCAATAGCTGCTGTCCTCGCTGGGATGAGATGATTGCGCATTATGATTCCAACCTGCATGTTGTCATGTTGTGTCATCAGGAGTGATAACGAGTGTGTCTTTCATCTGACTGCTGCTGTCTGTAGCTCCTCTTTGGTGAATTATCTGTTCCTGTCTGCTGCCCATGTATGAATTGGGTGGTCTGTCTTTCATCATTGGATTTTTGAGTCTATATCGTGGATTTTAACCCTCTGTTAGTTATACATGTGTAAATATAAGTGTTGAAAAGTTAGTGTTGAAAAGACATGGAGCCAGGATAGTCAGCCATTTAGCCAGAGTCAAAGGGGAGACATTGCTGACCACACATTGGAATCACCTGGGTAGTTTTTAAAAATCTTGATACCCAGGCTGTACACACCAAAATCCTTTCAATTAGAATTTTGGGTGTGGGAAAAACCATTGCATTTTTTAAAGTTCCCCAGGTAAACCCAGTGCAAAGTCAAAAGGAGACTCCCTTGGGGCATTTGGGCTATTTCTGGATCCTGACAATAGGATCAAAAAGTCATAGCATATTGGCATCGTGGAGTATTACTCAGCAATGAAAAAGACTAACTCGTGCCATTCACAGCAACATGGTTGGAGCTGGAAGGAATTCTACTGGCTGAAATTAGTCAGAAGGAAACTGATAAATACCAGATGGTCTCACGTATACATGGAGTACAGATAAATCAAGCAAAAAAACAAGAAATAGTAAAAGCTCACAAGTTAGTTATAGAAATGAAACACCTGGCAAAGGAGGGAGAAGGAGGAGAGGGAGATGGAGAGGAATGAAATAAGGGAGAGAGGATCACAAGGGGAAATGGTGATAGGCCACAGTTGGCATGGTGGTGGGAGGAATAGGGGGACTGCAATTCTGTGAAAAATACATTAAAAAGTAGCTAAATATAAACAAGGAAGCCCCTGGCCCTACATGTAGAAACCTTCATAGTGTGTGTCCCTCCAGACCCACAACATGGCAAACATTGGTCTCTGCCTGATGCTCTTTTACACTTGAGTGTTGGGCGATATCAAAAGCTAATCATTAATGGGATTAGAAACGAATTTAAAGAGATAATTAAAATTTTAGCAAGAAAAGAAGAAAGAGCAAGGGAGAGAAGAAAGAAGGAAAAAGAAAGGAAGAAAAGAATGGCAGACAAACCTTCAGACAATTCCCCTGGCTCAAGCTGTGCAGACGTTTCCTTAAGTCCCACTGAGACAGGCAGGGGTTTGTGGGCTGGTCACGGGCAGTGGAGGCTTTGCTTGCAGCTGCTTTTTCATTAGGGGCTTAAAAATACTCTCCGAAGCCTGAACCCATGCAGGGAACAATGAGCTCTCCCTGGGAATTCAGGGCTGACAGTGGGGTGTAGGCAAAGAGAGGGCCCTCTGTCCGCCAGCTAAGCCCCCAATCCCTCTCCCATCACGTTTACAGCTGAGACATGCTTAGCTTAATGAAATCCTGGAGGGCCCTGGGGGGTGGAGGAGGGGAGGGGAACATGGAGCCAAAGGGGGGGAGCAGCTTGTGCCCCCACGGGGCGGTGGTTCTGCTGCCCCTTCCAGGCAATGGACTCCAGCGACGATGAACAACTGTAACAGAACATACAGCAGTTCTCCAGTGCTGTTTCCTCTCCTGGGAAACAGTCCCCCTCCCTACCTTATCCCAGCTCATCGGCCTCCAGGCCAGGGGCACCACCCGCCACAGTGTCTTTGGCAAAGTTCAATATTCTTCTCTCTGCTCCTCCTACTACCAGGGCGTCCCTTTGTCATGGCCCCTGTTAATGTTCTTGTCACAGCTAATCCTACTGGTAATCGTGGGCATTCGTTGCAGGATGAGCCCAGCACCATGATAGGGGCTTCCTGGTTTCTGAAAGTCATTCTTGGGGACTGTGCACAGAAGGCAAGTAGGACTTACCCAAAAGGAAAGGAGGAAGGACCAGGCAGAGGCCCTGTTGTGGGCAGAGGCGTGATGAGAGTCCCTGGAATGTTCTTTGAGACTGTGCATGTTATGCTGGGGGCAGTGGGCAGAGAGCCTAGGATGGGGACTCGAGAGATTTTAGGCAGAGATGTGCTATGTGGAGATGAGTGGGTGGGGGGACATTCAGCTGTGGGGTCACCCAGCTGACGACAGTGGTGAAGAGAAAGGGGCCATGGGGAGGGATAATTAGGAGGTAGCTGATTAGAAAAGAAGGGACCTAGGTGATGGGCTTTGGAGGTAGGGGCAGGGGGGTCATGGCTTCTGTGATGAGCTGATCCCCTGATGACTCAGACTGATGTAAGTCCCTTAGAATTTCCTCCCTCGTTCCTGCTATTAACTGGAACACTGGGGATGGTACCACCTTACCTACATGCTGCTTAGGACCTCCATTTTCTCCTATGTCTGTGGGTCATCCTGGACCCTTCCTAGTTCTGAAGGACTGCCTGACGTCTACTCACTGACCTTCACTTCCTCTGCAACATCCTCTCCCTTCGTCCTGGCAATGGTTCCCCCCCCATACACACATAGAGAGGAGCTGTGAAGGAGTTTGAATGAAAGAGGGAGGGATGGAGGGATGGGTGAATGGGTGGAATGGGTGGGTGGGAGGAAGGGGTGCGTAGGTGGGATAGATGGATGGGTGGGTGGGTGGGAGGATGGATGGATGGATGGATGGATGGATGGATGGGTGGGTGGATGGATGGGTGGATGGATGGGTGAGTGGATGGGTGGGTGGATGGATGGGTGGATGGATGGGTGAGTGGATGGGTGGGTGGGTGGATGGGTGGATGGGTAGATGGATGGATGGCCCTCCCTTACCAGAATCTCAGTTCCTACCCCACTTGAATTCTGCCTTTGTTTCCTCTTAGCAAGTAGGGTTGGTTATTTGTAATGCATGCTCCTCTCTGTATATGCTCATTTATCCATCTGTCTCTGTCTACCTGCACATCTGTTTCTCTGTTCATCTTCCTCTTTTTTGCCTCTCTCATGTAAATATTGTTTCCTTCTATTCTTTCTGTCTTTGTTTCTCTGTTCTGTTTCCTTCTTTTTTCTAGCTTTTTCCCTCTCTTCTCTTCTCCCTCCCTTATCTCCATCACTGTGTCTCTCCAGGCCTCTGTCTGCTTATATACTTCTCTCCACTCTCCCTAGGCTCCGTCGCCCCTCTCTCTCTCACCCCACCTCAGGGACCCCATATCCTCAAGGACATGCTCAAATCCTGTGGCTTAGCAGGGCTACAGAGGGGAGAGAGAGAGGCTGGGATGAGACCCAGAGTGGACAGGGAATTGAAGAAACAGCTTCAGCTGACACAGCAGGAATTTCTGAGGAATTTGCCTCAAAACAACCTCTTTGTTCCTAAGGGTCCAGCAACCCCTAAAACATCCAGGTCTGGAGCAAGAAGCAAGCCTTTCCTGCCCCAGTAAACTCGAGGGCATTCAGAATGGTCCAGTCTCTGCCACTGCCCGCTCTGTGCTCCGTTTTTGTATAGGCAGCTGTAAGACGGAGCAGGTGTGGGGGTAAAAAAGAAAACATGCTTTATTCTTTCTGTCACTCTGCACACACAAAATTATTTCTGCAAATTCTGAGACAATCGTCTAGCCCCTTGGACTCTGAGGGGCGTGTGGATAATTTCATGTTTCGGTGACTGGCCAGAGTAATAGGACTGAATGATTCCATTTGTGTAAAGAGGTGCTGGGCCCCGTGTCAGGGAAGGGTAGAGAAGGGGGCTCCTGGTGCTGGAGTTCAGCAATTCTGCTCTGGCCCCAAACTTGCAACTCAAATTCCTCTGCTGTTACCTAGAGGGACCCCCATTAGGAGACAGTTGAGGAACCGCTTGCTGTCTTACGCTAGTTCAGTCCATGTGGCTTATCTAAGGCTTCTTTCTAGACACAGAACTCTTCTCTCTCTGGGAGACTTTCTGGTAAATGGAATTTCCTTCCTTCCTGCACCAACGTCCCCTACGGACTTAGTAAACCTTTCTTAATGGTGCTAGTTGTTTCTTTCCTTTTAAAAAACCTTGATAAAGGCTGTGCTAAGTTGACTCCATCTTGGAATGAAGTGTGGCTTCAGTCTCACAATTCATGGAGCTGATTTAAACTAGTCTGACCATCTTTCATGTGTCTGCCTTTTCTCCTGGGAATCTGTGGGTTCTTGTGTGCCCCAGCCTTTCTGATGGAAATATCTCTCCAGGGCTACGCTCATGCTGAAATGGATTTGAGTGGAGAGCAAATGGCACTTTGTGTCGTGATGAACTCAACCGATGGAATATCTGACATGACATGGGATCATAGCTGGTGTCTTGGAAAGTCTTAGCTGGTGTCTTGAAAAGTCTAGTTACCTTTTATTTTCACTTGGCTCTCAAGCCTTAGCTTTCATGAGTGGGAGGCTAAGATGGTGAAGAACTGAGTTTGAATCTTGCTCTGCCAATTGCTAGCTCTGTAACTTAAGTGAATTAGTTGTTCTCTCTGTTTCAATTTCCTCACCTAGAAAATCCCTCATAGGATTGTTGAGAGGACTGGGATGTTTGATGTATGTAGAGGACTCAAATCGGTGACCAGCACAGAGTCAGTGCTATAAAAGCATTTCCACATTCTCCAGCTACTCAGAACTTCTCTGAGTCCCTGAGTTTGTAAAATAAAAACTTGACCGGATCAACTTCCTCCTTCCTTTTGCTTGAATCCCTTTAAGGACTGTCCAGTATTTCTGGTCAAATGCTTATCTCTTCATCACAATCCCCAAAACTCTCTCCCACTTCGTGTACTCCTTTTGCTTTCTGTTCTTCCTTGGTAGTCACTTATGTGACAGGTTCCTCTCACCTACCGCAGGACCTTTGCACCTGCTGTTCTCACCACCTTTTCCTCCTCTCTTGGGCTAAAACATTCCTCTTGACCCTTCAGTTCTCAGTTTAAGATCCTCTCCCTCAACCCTAGGAAACCTTCCTGGGGGCCTCTGATTAGGTCAGTGATCTTGGCTAGTCAGGCTGGGCTGCTCAGTGCCAGATAGCAGATTGGATCTGTCTCTTCCTTGTGTCTTTCACCATCTGGGACCAACTGCTCTCCAGGTCATGTCCTCCTAGCAATGGTGGCAGAAGCACAGAGTCAACAGAATTGTGTCATGCATCTTGAGACTTTAGTAGGCACCTACGTCTGCGCTCATTCCATTGGCCAAAGCAAGTCCACGGCAATGCCCTGACTCGGTGGTGTAGAGAAGTCAGCTCCCATCAAAGACGATTCCTCTAATATGCCAGTATACCACAGGGCACCCAAGCACAAATAGTTCTCTTCTGTAAAACTAACCATGGCAGTGATTTTATATTCCTTTGCATCATAGGCATTCTTGCAAACCAGTTTATCCCCAACCTCTAGGACAGTGTCTGGGACATAGTAGGTGCTCAATAAATGTGAGAGTGAACAAATGAATGCATGAGACCTCCTGAGATGGTCCAGAAAGGGGTGGATGGATTTCCTGGCTTTCCCAACTCATCAAGACCTATTCCCTGCCCTCTGCTATGGGAAGGGTTCAAAGGTGAACGGGACCACTGGCGCAGCGGGAGGACCATCTGCATCAAGACGCATGAAAGTGGCCAGAAGGAGATCGAAGCCTTCGATGCTGCCATCTTGCTCATCCGGAACCCCTACAAGGCCCTTATGGCAGAGTTTAACCGCAAATATGGTGGCCACATCGGCTTTGCTGCCCACGCCCACTGGAAGGGCAAAGGTATGACTTTGTGCAAGGGGCGGTGAGAGGGGCCAGTGTCCTTGGGCGGTGTGTGAGGTGCAGCTTCTGCTTCCCCTGTTCCACCAGACGTACACGCATCACCCACACCCCTCAGCCCAGCCACCGTCATAGTGTAGTAGTCAAAAGCAAGGGTCCGGAGCAAGACTCGCTGGCTTTTAGACCCCACCTCGCCACCAAGAAAAGTTCACTGCCCAGAACTTGGAGTGCCGCCACTTCATAATCAGGTCGGGGACATGAACACCCAGCGGGACTTGAAGCAGGTCCATAGTTCCTGGGAGCTGGGAAATGTGACGCCAGCCCAAGGTCAGTAGCCAGGTGACCGTGGCCTCATGTGCAAGGCGTGCATTTCACAAACGCTCCCTGCAACTCTGGGGGTCAGGTTGGGACCTCCGGGACATCTAGTGACTTACCCCAGTCAGCTGGGAAGTGACAGCGAGGGACACTGGGCGTTACCTCTGCCACTTGGCACCTGACAGCTGTATGGATGACTGGCCCAGTGCGGAGAGAGGCCCTGCCCACTCTTTGGAGTCAGATCCACCTCTGCCATCTTGAGGACCTGTAGCCCCCGGCAGGCCTCAAAATCCCCTATTAGTTATCGCCCGTAGCTCCATCACCAGTGTTTTTGACCCCCCCTCGGTTAAGCCCAGTTGTAGACCAGACGTGCTGGGTTCAGGCGGGTGGAGGAGCTTTCCTTGGAAGCAGTGGAGCTGAGGTTTGAACTCCCGGAGCCTCGCTTCTGGGCCCTGCCCTGACCCTGTGCTAAGATGACGGTTGCAGGAAATGCCCAGAGAGTTGAGCCGCCCAGCCCGTGTGCTCGGCAGCCAGGAGGTGCTTTGAAGATGCGTGTCCCCCCACCTCATCCAGCCTCCAGGAACCAGGCTGCTCCAGCCTCAAGCACCGGGGGTGCTCCCGCCTCCTCCTAACCCTCCTCCTATTCCCAGTGGCTCCAGAGCTCCTAAGTCCCAGCTCCTCCCAGGGAGGACCTGCACGGGGTACTCTCTCTGCAGGCTGCCCACCCTCACCCTCATGTCGCCAAGCCAGACCCCAGGGCCTGCCTCATCAGCTGTGACCTGGGTCCCCAGCTGTCAGGGCCCCGTCCCTCCTCCTGCTTCACTCCCCTCCCAGTGAGGGGGTAGAAGCCTGCACAGGCGGGGATTGGTGTTCCTGTATTCCCAGGAGCCCAGAGGCCTCTGAATTATTCAGCAAAAGTGAACACTGGTCAGGCCAGGCTTAGGCGTCTGCAGGCACGAAAGGTGGACACTGCTCCCTTCTGGAAAGGACCAGGCCCCCACCTGGTCGCTGGTCCTCAGCCCCAGCAGCACACTGACCCCCAGCGGCCGTGTGGACATCCCCAGTGTCCAGTGGGCATGGAGTGGAGAGGGGGGCATTGCAGCTGTGACGCCCAGCGTGCAGACAGGACAGGGAGCCATGAGCTCATTCATTAGTACTAGGGAAACTGAGGCCAGGGGAGAGAGACCTGGCAAGGTCACACGGGTGTGTGGTGGCAGGAGTCGAAGCTGGCTCTCCATACACCACCCAGGCACCGTCCTGCCCTCAGTGCAAGGGGTGCTCACGTGGCATCAGGCGCTGAGTGTCACGGCCTCATTTAACCCTGAGGTGCATCATCTGAGCAGCACAGCACGTGTCACACCCTAGGTCGAGTGACTTGAGATTCTCTCAGGCTGGGGTGTTGCTGGCCTCTCACCATTGAGGTGTCCCCCTTCGCGGGCCTCGCCCCTTGTCTCAGGTTCAGGCTGTTCGGGCCTGGCCCCTTGCCCCCAACCCCTCTTTCTCCTTATCTAAGAGAGCTTTGAATAAAGGTCAGGGAGGGGTCAGAACAGGTTGAGCCATGGGGGTGCAGAGGATGGGAGGGAGGGGTTCCCAGCACACACATCTGTATTGGAGTCTGGGGTCCCTGTATTACTCTCGATGGGGGACCCCCTCCCAGGTATGACCCAGGTCCAAGGGATCTGGCCGAGCCTCCCCTAAAGACACCAACGCCAGGGCCCTGACCGGTTCACCCCTCTTCCTTGTGTGAACGCCTGGTCCCTGGGGGCGTTTGCATTTGAGACCCCGGTGTTGTGGTCCCCGCGCCGGCAGTAGCGTAGCCTGAGTGGACACTGGCTCGAAATGAAAATTCTCAGCCACCTCCAAATCCATCGAGTCAGCATCCCTAGGCCGCCCCCGCTCCCTTCACCCCCAAAGTGTTAGCGGTTCCCCCAGTATTTCTGACGCCATCGCCAGCTGAAGAGCCTCGGCTGCCGACCCCCGATGCTCCAGAAGCTCCTTCAGAGTCGGGGAACCGCCCCTTCAGACGCCCCCCCCCCGCCCCACGTGGGATCCGGAGCCCCCCCCCGCGAACCCCCACTCTTGGTTCCACCACGTTAATTTTACAGTCTCCCTGGAGTGAGGCCAAAGCAAAGTTTTATGTGATATGATTACACAAGGTGAATTGTCCTGGATCTGGTTAATGAAACAGAGACTGTGTTTAATGACTCTCCGGGGAATTAAGGACAGTTAAGCTATTAATCAGGCCCGCTTCCTCTGCGACCAGCCGAGCGCGGGGCGGCCAGCCGGGGCCCAGCGGGCCGGCGTGCAGTTCCGGCGGAACCGGCGCTCGTTACCGACGGCCCAGGGCTCCGCCGGCCTCTGTGGCCTGATGGGCGGAGGGATGTCAATTACCGCAAGTCCTGGGCCAATCGAGGGCTTTCGTTTTTCATTTTCTTCCGGGTGAAGTCATTTAGGCCTTCAAGAGCGGAGGCTGGTGCTGGAGTGGGGGTGGGGCGGGATGCCAGGGGGTAGGCCACACCCCTCGGACACCTCCCGGGACCCTGGTGTGGACGCCACGCCCAGCATGATGGGGCGCGCAGGCCTCCGCGCCGCTGGGCGCCAACATCCAAGCGGCACTGACAGCGGCCAGCGCCAAGGGAGCTGCCCTGTGGCCCAGGCCGGGGGACCCCGATGTGAGCGGGTCAGCCCATTCCTTCTGCACAGCTGGCCCAGGCCGCCTCTCTTGGCCCAGCCTGTGTTTTTCGGGCGGGTAAACTGAGGCTCCGGGAGACAGACCAGCATCTCCAAGGTCACACAGCGGTTGTGGAGAGGGGCTGTCCCCGAAGTCCCCACCTTAAAACACAGCACCTGGCGGTGGATTGGGGTCTGGAGCGAGGGGAGTGGGGCTGCTGGCTGGATCAGGTGCTGCGAAGGTTGCTGGGAGCGCAGGGGCCAGGCGCATCCGGGCATAGCTGTGGTTCAAATCCTGCCTTGGCTGCCTGCTCTGCGGCCCTGGCCAATGCTCTGGCCTCTCCGCTCCTTTCGCGGCCCGTAGCTCCACTTCCCCCAGCTTCCTGGGAACTCTGCGTGAGCAACACACGTTCCTAGCCTGCTCCTGGGACCAGCGCGCCTGATGTCCAGGGAGGCTTGTCATCAACAGGATGCCCCATCGTCTCCATCCTAGAGGTTCAAAGCTATGCCACTGGGCACACAGGCCCTACCTTGTCTTCTAGGGCCACCCTGTAGCCCCTGGCTCAGCCCATCACCAGCAGCGACTGGTGGTGATAGGCAGTGATTCAGCCCACCACGGGGGGGGGGGGGGGGGGGGGGGGGGGGAGGCAGGGCACTGCACCCACCTGGCTGCGGCCCAGGAACAGCAGTGTTCTGGAACCTTCCATGGTGCTGCGAGGTGACTCAGAAGTGGGGAGACGCTAAGACACAGAGCAGACTATACCCGCGTTGGATTTTTTTCTAATCACTTAGATGCATCTGGTCTTAACCCATTATAACAGTACGGGCCCAATTAGCCAGATACATTGTAAATAATCTATTTTAAGGATAAAAAATATCCTTGTCACCCACATAAATATTGCCCAAGCAGCCCTGGTGCTCCAGCGGGGTGATGGGGGAGCAGGAACCTCACCGCAGATTCCGATGTGCTGTGCAGAGAAAGAGGGGCCCTTTATCACGTTGCTGCTGGGAGCTGGGGATTTCAATTTAGTTCCACAACCGTTATTGAGCCCCTGCTGGGTGGAAGTCAGCAGGAGGAGGTGGGGGTGAGGCTGCTGGTAACTGGGGTTGGGACCTGGAATCGGGCAGGACTGGTCTGGATGGGGCTTCCCTGCTGTGTGACCTTGGGCAGGTCACTTCTCCTGCTCTGAGCCTCAGTTTCCTCACTGGTTCTTTCCTTCTGAGGTAATCACTAGGCCCGAGTGAGGTGTGGGTATCCATCACTCAGCACAGGATACGGATTTAGTTAAGAACCCATCCTGACTTTCCAGCTACCTCACCCACCCTTCATGGAGAAATAAACCACTCCACTGGGGTGGGGGAGGGGGTGTGTGCCTCAGTTTCCTCTTCTGTTGGATGAAGATAATGATGGTATCTACTTCATAAAGTGGTAAGGAGGAAGTGAAATGGACAGCTGTATTAGTATATTAGTCTATATGTTAATATAAATATTAATCTATTCAAATAGAAAAATATAGTAGTCCATGTGTGTATAGGACCACGGTGGCCAGCCCCAGACCGGTATTACCTCACCCCCAGAGAGAAGGAAGGACTAGAAATATTCCAGGCAGAAGTAGTGGCATCATGGTGGGGAGGATCAGGCGAGCCTTGAGATCTGAAGGAGCAAACTCTGTCATCACCGCTGTGGATAACGGCGACCTCGGCAAGTGGCTGCACCTCTTGGGCGCTGCTTCTGCTGATGGGCCTTCCTTCTCCTCTCTCCACAGAGTGGCCAGAGTTTGTCCGGAACTACGCCCCCTGGTGGGCCACCCACACGCTGGACTGGCTCAAGTTCGGCAAGAAGGTGCTGGTGGTGCATTTTGAGGACCTGAAGCAGGACCTGTTCGTCCAGCTGGGCCGCATGGTCAGCCTGCTGGGGGTGGCCGTCAGGGAGGACCGGCTGCTCTGCGTGGAGAGCCAGAAGGATGGCAACTTCAAGCGCTCGGGGCTTCGGAAGCTGGAGTACGACCCCTACACGGTGGACATGCAGAAGACCATCTCCGCCTACATCAAGATGGTGGACGCGGCCCTCAAAGGAAGGAACCTCACCGGGGTTCCTGATGACTACTACCCCAGATGATGCGGCAGGAGGGGGAGGGGGGCTGGGAGTCCTGACCAAGGAGGGTCTGGGGACTCAAGACCCCTGGGGACCCCACCCATCCATCCTCTCTTTGGTTTGGGCACAACCCCCTTGGCTATTTTGCCTTTTGTGAGTTTCCTGCATGACAAAGGAAGCTCAAGAGAAGAGATTTTTCGGGGACTCCCCACCCTACCCCCCTCACCCCTTGGAGATGGAGAGGGCTGCTGATTTGGGGGGTTCCCGCCACACGAACCCTTTCCTGTCTCCCTCCTGCCTGTCCCCACCACTTTGGGTTCCACTTGAGGGAGGATGTCCTGGAGCCTGTAGGCGCCCCCTGCAGGCGTGGAGGACCTTGAGGCAAGAGCTAAAGGGACTTTTGTAACAAAAGGGATCCAGATGCTCTTCCCTTCCCGGCTGAGCACTGAGACACCCCCCCCCCCTTCTCTTCTGCACCCAGGAAGCCAGGGTACCAAAGCTTACCCAGGTCACCTCCCATCTGAAGAAAGATTGCTGGGAAGTTTCTCCGTGGCCTTAGGTTTCTGACATTCCGGGTGATGGTGGAAGCCGTGGTGCACGTGGTGAATTGGCACCACCATGTGTAGGTTGCTGACAGCAGCTGCCACCCCAGGTCATACTACTCCTGAGAAACACACTACCGCCGGCCCTTTTCCTCTCACACCGCACCAGGTCACCTTGGGTTCTAGAACTCACTTCCGGGGGTTACTCAGGCACCAGCCATTATCCCAGCGGGATGGCCCTGCAGGGTCGCAGGCAGTGTCTGAGTAGGACCGAGAGCCCCAGTGACACACCAGCCACGTGGGATCCAAAACATCAGCCTTGCTCTGCCCTGCTGACTGCCTATATCCAGGTGTGAGAGGGGCCCCATTAGGCAGAACCACACCCCAAAGAGACCCCCCCCCGCTACCTTCCCAGACCATCAGCATCCTCTCAATCATCATCCCACACGGCCACTCTGGGGCCCCTTCGGAACAGGATGAATGGGCTGGCTTTTCATTGTCATACAAATGCTGCTTTCCTGATGTCCAGACATCAAACCAAAGGATTTCCAAGGCCCCCGAGCCACTGATGGTCGTAGAGAGCGTCAAGCCAGGCTCCCATCTCTGCCCCCAATCGGATGCCAGTGGCTGCTCTTCAGCCCCCAGCACGTGCCAGGCCCCACCGTGTAGAGGCAAAAGCCATAGGTCACAGCTCTTGGCTCTTCTGTCTGGAGCAGCCCTCCCACCCATCCCTGAGGCCTTGGGGTGCGTGTAGGTCGGGGCTCGCTCCCAGATAGCCGAGAGACTCTAGAGAAGGCGAGTGTAAAGAGATCTATTTTTTTAAGAGGACTATGACTAATACATTCCCCCTGGGACCCAGCCACACAGAGAGGCCCGGGGAGGGGACCTCCTCCCTGACCCCCTCACAGGTGAGGTCTGAGTCACCCTGGGCCGCTAGGGGGCTCTGAATGTATTTTGTACCGTGTTTCTTCCCCCCCAGCAAATTTCTAGTCTTCTTTCGAGAGGCCTCCCGTCCCTTTGAGGTCAGCGCTCTGCAGAGACTCTCAGCCCAAGACCTGGGCCGCAGCTCTGCGAGAGGCCACCTCAGGCCACCAGCCTCTGTGTGAAGATTCCTCAGGTCAACACCATCATTAAAAGCAAGTTTTGCTGATAATTCTACCCCGTGGTACAGTGTTGTGTGAGACAGGACCACAAACGGGGGTTTCTGATGTGTATGTGAATGTGTGAGAGTGTATTGAGTAAGTGTGTGCATGAGAGTGCACATGTGAGTGCACTTGTGTGTGCATGTGAGTGTGGGTGCGAGTGGGGGGCATGCATGAGAATGCGTTTGTGAGTCTGTGTGCGAGTGAGTGAATGCATATGAGAGTGCATGTGTGAGTGGGTGTGTAAGTGTGAGTGCGAAGTCTGAGTGGGTACGAGTGCATGACAGTGAGTGCACATGTGAGTGTGTGCATGTGTGAGCATGCTATCTATACTCATGCATATGCAGAAGCATGCATGTGGGAGCAAGAGGGACAGGAGAGAGACCCCTCTGTTCACTGGTGGGTGGAGTGAGTCTGTTTCCAAACCTGCAAAGAGCCCTAAAGGCAGGCCTAGTGTCCTGTGTCCTCGCACGACAGAGAGGCCCCAGTGGCCCAACCAGAGGGAAGGACAGAGTTCCTTACTATCAACAGGAAGCAGCACAGGAATGGGAAACAAGCAGGCCAGTCAAGGGAAGGGAAGGAGGAGCTCACCACCTGGGATGATTTCAGGAGGATTGGGAAGCAGGGAGGCCTGTCCCCCAGTTCTAGGTCTTTGAAGGAGGAAAGGAGAAGGGAAGGCTCAGAAGGGGAGGGTATGAGGCCCCAGAATCTTCCCTGTCTGGTGATTGACTCTGGAAATTCTTCTGTGATATATACCAGGACCCCGGGCTGACTGCCCCAGTCCCAAACTAAGGCTGATCTGCAGATAGTCCCAATCTGAGAACCTGGATTGTTGGTCACAACTGAACAGTAATCTTGATCATAGACTGAGCCCTGATCCTGGTCTCATACTGATCCCTGATCCTGGTCTCACACTAATCTCCAGTGCTGGTCTCACAATGATCCTGGATCCCAGCTCCACAGGAATCCCGACTCAGGGCGGAGTCCCAGATGTAGTGCTGTCCGTACTGAGTCTCCCCTGGTTGCTGCCTGCACTCCAGATAGGCCATAGGCTGTGTCCCAACCTGGCCTAGACAAATGCTGATAGTCTCCAGGCTGAGCCTGAATCTTCACCATAGGCTGAGCTGGAGTCCTGGCCTCGGTTACTCTGAACCCTGACCTTGGCCTCGGTCTGACCTCACTTGACCTCAGATCAGGCTTTGGCTCTGGTCCCAGGCTGAGCCCAGTATTTCTTTTTGCTTTTTCTTTCCCCCCTTTTTTTAAAAATCACATTATCATTCATTTTGTGCAAGACTAGACTTCCCCCTTCAAGTGTACCCCCCCAAACCTCCCCACACAGGATCACCACCATCCCTTTTTGAGTCAGTGCTTCCTTCCATTTCTCTAAATAGACCCTAATCGCCCAGCTCCTCCCTGACCACAGTGAGGGGAGCCAGGGGGCACCGGGTACCAGGCTGTCCTGGACTTGCCTCCTCAGGGGCTTCTCCCACCAATGGCCACCCAGGAGGTGACTGACTCCCCTCCCTCCAGGCTAGGGGGACAGTCCAGCACCTCTCACCTGCCCCTTCCATCACACGTCAATGACCAGCTTGGCTCATTTCTTTGTTTCCAGACCCGGAAGGGAGCAAGGCACCAACTCATTCTTTTAACAAGCATTTGCCAAGCATCTCGGGTGCCTGGCACTGCTCTAGCTTCTAGGGCTTAAAACAAACAAACAAAAAAAACTGACAAAACCTCGGCCTTAAAGAGCCTCCATCTCACCAAGCACCCAGCAGTGGAGCTGGTAGTGATCAGCAAGCCCGTGGGAGAAGCTGGTGGGGGAAGGAAAGGAAAATACTTGGGGGGCTCCTGACCAACCCAGAAGGTCATTATTAACCCCACTTCATGGGGGAGGCACTGACACGCGAAGGCAACTGGCCTCAGTCAGCCTGAGATTAATGCCAGAGCTGGGCCAGCTGTGGCCTCTCCAAAAGTCCCAGCCACACAGAGTGTGACAGCACCTGGCACCTGAGGAGGAAGGAAAGCGGGAACACCAGGGCGCTCACCCTACTGTCACCGCCCATGCTGGAGGCTCCAGGACTCAGCCTCTGTGGCCGTCTGGATTTCCTCCTGACTTCGCCAGGCCTCTAGAGGCTGCGCAGTGCATTCCAATGGACAATGTGGTGGCTGGGGGTAAGAGGATGGGGTGGCAGAGAGAGATGCTGGGGGCAAAGTTCTATGGGGACCCAGCTCCTCCCAGATACTCAGCCTCTTCCCTCCCCTCTCATGCTGGTTTCCTTTCCCCCTTCTTTTCCCTTTCTTTGTCTTTACATGTTTCCTGCTCAGATTTTCCCTCCACATGGTTTCTTTTATTTTCTCCAGCTGCTCATTAAACCTTTTTTCTTCTAGTTCTCCCCTCCCCTCCTCCTTCCTTTCTCTCTCTCATTCTTTCTCTCTCATTTCATCACAATCTCTTCTTGATTTCTGATTCTACTTGTGCTCGCGTCTCTCCATCTTGCTCCATCTTTGAACTCTGTCTCTCTCCTGCTTATCTCTTGCCTTTTCTCTCCCATCCTCCCCACCCCTGTGGTCTTTGCCAGCTCCTCCTCTTCATCTTCCTGGAGAGTGGGGGCAACTCAGCAGGATCCAGACACAGTGAGACAAATGCTACCCAGGCCTGTAACCAAGGAAGTGGTTTCCTTAGCAACAGAATCTGCAGGCACGCACGCCACTGCCCCAACCCTTCGCTGTTCTAGTGAGTACGAGGGGGGTGGGCAGCAAGCCTGGACAGGAGAGGTCAACCACAACACCGTTATAGTGTCTTCTCGAGAGGGGACAGTGGCCAGAGACCACTTGGTGCCTGGCATCTGGGAGACACTCAAAATAAGGAGCAATGGGGGGCTGTGTAGTCAGAGTGGAGATGGCTGGTGGAAGAATCCATGGGACTTGGTGACAGAATGACTGTGGGGACAGCGAGGTGGTGAAGAAGACAAAAGGTCACCAAGGTTGTGTGTGTGTGACAGGACAGAGGACACAGGACAGAGGAGTAGGGAAAGGTGGGACAAAGGATGACAAGAGGACCCAGCTGCCTGTCCTCAAGAGTTCACTCTTGGGGTGACATTGGGGGAGGGAAGGTGGAGACAGACACAGGAATATCTTATCTCATTCTCCTTAAAAGTGGGTGCTAAGGAGCACAGGGGAGCAGACAGCCCCAACGGTTTGTGAGCCTCAGAGATGTCATTTGCTTGGGTGACCCAGAAGTTGGTAGCAACAACCTTTGACTTCCAACCTGAAAATGATCCAGAAACTGTCCTAGCAGGTGTAGAAGACAGGAGCGGGTAGGAACAGGGAGAGACAGAGAAAGAGGCAGAGAGAGGGGAGAAAGAGAGAGACTTAAGTCCCTGCTTTGGCACTTCTTCCCACTGGGGAAACAAAAATATGTTCAATTTTAGAGAAATGAGAAAGGGGGAGGCGGGAGGCAAAAACGCCCATAGTACGTAGCTGTTGCAGCTATAAATAACTGTCCCCAAAGAAAACACCTGTCAAGGCATATTCATTTCCAGAGAGACGAATTGTGTCCCCAGTCCAGGTTGATATTTAAGGGACTCAGAGGGGGGTCACGGGGGCAAAGGGCAGAAAGTTGATCAATGTCACATAGAAACCTCATTCGTTTGGCTTTTCGCAAAACGCGATCCACGCAGGCGAGGAGAGCTGTAAATCTGGATGAGAATAATATCCGTCCTCGCAAAGGCAACATGTTTATTTATCATGTTCGCACGTTTACTATTTCCCCTCAAATTTACAGTCTGCAATCTGCCAGCACGCAGGGGGAGAAACATGGAAATGAGAACAAACTGGCAGAACACAGAGGAGGAAGGAATGCTAAAATATTTATCCCCTCCGTCCACCCCCCAAGGCCCGACCGCCTTCAATCCAATTTCAAACAAAGGTGGTGATGTCTCCGAGCTGGGCCGGCGTGTCTCTATTTCAGCCCTGACAGCTAATTGAAATGAACAGCCATCGTGGAATGGGATGTCTTGCAGCAAAATGATTTTTGTGTATTCTGGAGTCATTTGCTAAACAATTATGGGAAAGAAGAGTCAGTAAGAAGTGGGGGAGAGGGGGAGGTTGGTCTTGGGGAGAAGGGGAGGGGGAAGGGAGAATGGTGTGTGTCCCCAGGTGGGGGCCAGCACCAGGGGGACACTCCTCCTCTTTGGAGCCACCAAAAGAGTTTGGAGCAAGCACAAATTCTCTTTCGAGACCTGAGTTAGGCACCCACACTTCTGAATCAGACCTCTGAATCAGAATTGCAGAAGATGGAGTCCACCCAGCAGAGGGGGAGGGATCTTGTGGACTTATGGGGGGGGCACTACGACGACGATGACGACACAAAGGTGTTATGGCCATCTACTGGTTGACAACAAGCTCTGAGTCCAGGCACCATAAGGAATCATCAGTATCATCCGGGTGCCTGTCTGTGGCTGTTCATACATTATGACTTAGACCACCCCCCTTAGGGCTAGCACATGCCTGCTATGTGTTAGGAGCTAAGGAAATGCTTGTTGGCTTTTTGAATAAGTAAATCAAGGAATATGAAATGAAATTTAGAAAAGAGCCACAGCCCATCAGTCAGAGCTGACCTGTTATTCCCTTGGCCATCCTCAGGTACATCTGCAGTGATTCTGATATTTTTAGCTTCCCATATCCCCCCCTTGAACCCCCAAAGTCAATGGTGTGGTACAGCCACTCACACTGAGCCTGCTGCACATACCTTTTCCCAAATTCACATTCAGCAGCATCACCTTGGTGACTTGAAAATGGCTGTGGAGACAATGTTTACACCATGGGAATTGGTAAATGCTGCAAATCAGTTGGGTGTGGGGTTTAATACTGATCAAGAGCCAGTTGTTAAGTACTTAGCAGCACTATCCAAAGCACACAGGCTGGACCGTTTCTTGTCTTTTCTATGTCTTTATCCATACTGTCCACTCCACCTAGAAAGCCTTCATCTGGCTAATGACTTCACCTCCTTAACACATGACTCAACTTCTTCCTCTTCCAGTCAGACTCCCCTCATCAGAAAAAGCAGAGAGATGAACATTGCTCCTCTAATCTTCTTGCTCACAGCTCTGGACATGGCCATTGTGGCGATCACTTTAGTAATCTGGGGTGTACATTCCAGGCGTGAGCTCTGTTAGAAGAGAATCTGTGTCTTTATTTGGGGATTTCTGTGACCTCTTGACACACACTAAGTGCTGAACAAATGCTTAGCTCATGTAAGAAAGAACAACTTAGTTACATTTAACACCACCCAACAGCATTTTATCTTTCACAAGTTTCGGAGTAAATAAATAGAAGGATCTGCTCAGATCCTCCTAGTATGCTCAGACAGAGGCCAACAAGAAAGGGGACTGAGAAACTTCTTTCTGTGATGATAGTAGCTGATATTTGTTGAGTGTTAATTCTATGCTGTTTTCTGTGCTGAGAACATGTATGTAACATCAATGGAACATCTGAGGCAGGGACTGAGGTAGGGACTCTCAATCTACCATGTGCAGTCAAGGAAATTGAGGTTCAGGCAGGGTAAGTAATTTTCTCAAACTCACACAGCCGGGAAATGATAGAACTGGGCATTGAACTCAGTCTAGCTCCAGAGTCCATTATATTGAACCACTGTCCTGAACCCCAGGGAGAAGAAGGAATCAGAATCATGAAAAAGTAGGTCTGGTGAGGTGTGTACAGTAGCACATGAGATGAAGGAAAAAAACAGACTATGCAAAGAGTGACCTTTCTGGGGTTGAGGACCCAAGGGATGAGATGCAGGTGGAGACAAGGCCACCACTCATGAGGCAGGCTGGGAGCTAGTGCGCCAGATGACTTTGAGTTCTTAGCAGCAAGGTTGGTTTCTAGGTTCCCATGGCAACTGACAAGCAATAATCTCTTATTCCACAGTTCAATGATTCTCTAGAAATTTGTTCCTCCTTGCTTTTACTGCCATTCCTCCCAGCCCACAGAAGCAAGGTGACAGCATCTTCTCCAGGAGAGAGTATGTGTAGAAGAGAGGATGACCCAAGATCCTCTTACTGTTACAGTGGAGGAGGGAAATTTGGGGGTGGGGGGCAGGGCAGAAGAAGAAGAGAAAGAGGGGCTTAAAAATCTTGAAGTGCCAATCAGACAGAGAAGGGGCTGCAGAGGGGGTTTCTTGGACCAGCTTATGGGAGTTGAATCATCTCCTCAGGAGGAGAAAAATCAGCCCCTGTCTGAAACAAGCAAACTGGCAAAGACAGACAAAATCATCTTTTTTTGACACTTTGACTCTAGCTCAAGAACAAAGCAATAAGGGCAGCACTTGAAGAAAAGGTCTTAAGGATAGGGTTTCAGCACTTAAGGAAATCCCTGTCAGGTATCTGACTGGCCACTAAGACAATGCAGTAGATGTTTTCATTGTCACCCACACAAGGGATACAGTTTTCAAAAAAAATAGTTTGGAAAAAGTCACTAAATGGACCATTTCAACAATCAAAAATAGTGAACTTAGAGGAGTGGGGGAAAATCTGATTTCCAGTGTTACTGCATTATAAAAGTCAAAATGTCCAGTTCTCTACCCAAAAACAAATCATTGCAAAGAAATAGGAACATATGGCCTACTAAAAAGGGGAAAAGTTAATTGGAAGAAACGATACCTGATGAAATTCAGACATTGGATGTATACATGATGACTTCCAGTCAACTGCCCTAAATTTACCTAAAAAGTCAGAAAAAAGTCATAGACAGACTATCAGAATTACTGATATGCCAACAGACTATCAGTAAAGTTGAAATTTTAAAAAAGAACCAAATAAAAATGATGGACATGAGAAATACAATAACTGAAATGAAATTGACTAGAGGGGTTTGACAGATTTGAGCAGGCAAAAGAAAGAATCAGGTAGGTCAATTGAAATGATACCGTCTGAGGGACAGAAAGAAAACAGAGTGGAGAAAGTTAAAGCCTAAGGAACCTACGAACACCATTAAATGTATTCATTATGGGGGTGGGGGGGTCTGTGGAGGAGAGAAAAAAAGGAAGATCATTTGAAAAAATATTGGCTCCAAACTCCCCAAATTTGTTGAAGTGCATGAATGTACGTAGAAAAAGCTCAATAAACCCCAAGTTGAAAAACTCAAATAGAGTGACACTGAGGCATGATAAACAGTAAGAGACAAGAGAGCATCTTATGAGCCACAGGACAGAAGCTAATTCTCACATACAAATAACTATCAGTGAGAGGAACAGCCAATTTCTCATCAGAAAACCCACAGGCCCAGAGGCAATGGAATGACATTTAACATTCTAAAAAAAAAACTGTTGACTAAAAATTCTATGTCTAGCAAAATGGCTTTCAAAGATGGAAATAAAAATCAAAGCATTTCCAGATCAACCAAAATGGAAGGAATTCATGGCTAACAGACCTGCCTTGTAAGCAATGCACAGGATCCTTCCAGTCTACAGTGAAAGGACAGTGCCAGTCATCAAGATCTTGAAGAGGAACAAAACTATGAAGAAGGTAAGTGTGTAGATAAACAAAAAAGTTAATATTGTATTTGTGTGCAGTCTATTAGCAGAATATAAGGTGAAAGGGATGGGGTGGATGATGAAGCTATACAGGACCCTGGCCCGTGGCGGAGTCAGCCAGATAGACACTGAGTAAGGGAAGCCAAGAAACACAGGTATTTTCTTAAGAACTGTGACAGCTTGTGGCTCTGATCTGGATGGATCTGTTACTCGTTCACAGGTGATAAGGTGATGGAAGAACTTCGGGATAGACAATGATATTATGTGTGTGTGTGTGTGTGTGTGAGTGTGCAATCAAAAGCTACCTTGGGGGGAAAATGGAGGATCTCTATTACTTTTGCACCTTCGCTCAACTCTTTCTTTGCAGATTCCAGGAATGTCCCCTTTCCTTCCTACCTGATGGTGGTTGCAGCTTATTAGTTGTGGCCCCAGATTTCCACATTATCTTGTGGGTCCTCCACATCCCAGGAACATCTCTGTGTTGAGCCCTTTGGGATAAAATCCTCCTCCCCCAAATTCTAATCTCCTTTTGGGATGCTGATGAAGCACTTGGAGGCTGAGGCTGCTGGCTGCCTCTGCAATATCATTCACTCAGCAATTCATCCATCATTCATTCACTTGCTTGTTCACCCACTTCTTAACCATTCATTGGCCCACACACATGCTCATTACCAGGCCCTCCCTCCCAGCATGCTCCATGAATGCATCAGTCCCCCACCTGAGGACTGAAGGCTGAAGTACAAAGTGACTCATCCCTTATGACAAACCCACTTACCTGCCCTCCTTAAATGGAATGAAACTTTGCTTTAGACAGACTACCAAAGCAAGACCCTAACTTCTCAGGTCTCAGTTTCCCCTCCTGGAGAACCAAGTCACTGAATTGGGTGGTGACCGGAAGATTCAGTCATCCATGCAATGGGAAAGCCAGGCAAATGCAGAATTACAGCCTCACCCACCCGCATGCTGGAAAAACACAACCCGGAGAATGGAAAGACCTTCCTCAGAGGTGGAAGTTTCCACACCTGCTCTCCCTGTTGTCACAGTCATGTGCCCTCTCCCCGGTGTGGAAGGGCAGAATGGACACAGGCCACCAGGCCCTGATACGGGGTCTCCCCTGGGAAGAGCCACACCTACCTTCAATGGTGTCCAGGAAAGCCAGCCACTCCCTTGCCTCCCAGGGCTGTGGAAAGTGTTTAATTAATAAACTGCCTTGAAAGCCAGCTAATGTTAAAGAGCAATGTTTAAGTGCTAATTATTGTTATCATAGGCCGTTTCCACCTCATTAAATGCATGGATTCTGTAATTGTTAGCTAATTCCCAAGGAGAAACCAGGAGCCCTCAGGTGTTAGGATGGCTTCCCCCCCACACACACCACCACCATTCATTGACCCAATTCCCAAGTCACACAATGGCCAGCTGGTTGGTCTCTGAGCCATGAGGGAGGGTCCTCAGTGAAATGGATGAGCTCAACCTGCACCTTCCCAGGTTCAAGTCCCAGCTCTGCCACTTCCCAGCTGTGGTTTTGGGAATGTTGCATTTGAGTATCAGGTTCCAAGTCTAGAAAATGAGGCAAAGGTTTGCAGAGTGCCTGACCCATAATAGGGATTTAACTATCATTGTAAATAAAGAGGTGTTTTCTCTACCCTGACCTCTGTGTCTTGTTCTGTAATCAGGTTTAGGAAAGTATATTTTATTTTCCAGTGTCACACATATGATTTGATGCTTGAACAGTCATGTTTATAATCACGTGACCACCACCACTGTCATGCTATAGAACATGACTGTTTCCCTAGAAAGTTCTTTCATGCCTCTTGCTGTCCATTACTTCCCTGCCCCAAGGTCCCTGGGAACCACTGCTTTTGGTCACTATGATTTCCCGAAATTTTGAATAAAAATGAAATTCTACATTTCAATTCATAGTTTTCTTTTAAGATCTGTCTATAGTATATCAAGAATCAGTAGTTCATTCTTTTTATTGCTGAATACCACTCCATTGATTGAACATACCACATCTGCCTTAATCACATCAATTGATAGAAATTATAATTGTTTTCAGGTTTCGATTATTTTCAACAAAGTTGCTATAAATGTTCACATGTGAGTCCTTATGTGCTCATGTTTTCATTCTTGGAGTCAATACTTAGAAGCAGAATGGCCACCAGATCACATAACAAATGGATGTTTGACCTTAAACTGCCAAACTGTTTCCAAAAGCAACTACCATTTATTATTCCCACCAGCAGTTGGTCATAGTCTCACCAACCCTTGGTTTTAAAAGTCTTTTTATATTTGCGTAGTCTAGTGACATGAGTGATATCCCCTTGTGGTTTGAGTTTGCATCTCTCTAATAGTGAATGATGATGTGCATGTTTTTGTGTTCTTATCATCTATATTTCTATGCTGAAGTATCCATTAAAATATTCTTTCTTCAAATGTTGATGCTGCTTATTTTCTTTTTAGTAATCAAGCATTATTTATATATTCTAGATACAAGAGTTTTAGTTCAAGTATGTGGTTTTATTTTTCATTTTCTTTCTTAACAGTGTCTTTTGAAGAGCAAGAATTGTTTATTTTAATAAAGTCCAAGTTATTCAACTTCAGTTTCTTGTGTCTTACTTAAGAAATCTTTGGTTAAATTCTCTTTGTTTTTATGAGCCCTGGTATATAATAGCTTCCTAAATTCCTAGTGCTAAGAACATCTTTGTCTATTTCCTCCTATTCTCGCCCACTTCTTTCACCTCTCATTGACCTGGCTCCATACTCTATGTTTGCTGTCTCTTCACCCTACTTAATACTCATCATCAAATTGCATATTCCCTCCATCCCAGTTGCTCTCTCAGTTGATGGGAAACTTACTAATCTGTTGTAATCAGTTTTAGTTATACTTAACTATTAACATAACGATGAACATGTAATAACTAATATGTAATGACTATGTAATAAGTGTAACTATTAATAGTTATGTCTCTGCTCCCAGTAACTCATATATAATAGTTATATGTCTCTGTTCCCCATAACTCAAATATCTTTTCAAAGAGACCTGCAGGGACAACTCCTCACTCCCCAGAGAACGATACTTATGACAGTATTGTCCCTTAGTCATCAGATTAGATTCATGGGAACTACTTGGTGCCAACTCACAAAATATATGTGAATGTCTCTGGGTATGGCCTGGGTACTTGTACTATACTTGGGAACCAGCAGCAATCAATAGAAGGCACAATGTTGACAAGTGACTTTAAAGTTGATGGCTTATTGATTTTATGATTGTCATCCTGTGTGATGTTCCTGTACCTTCAGACTGGATTCCATGTTCCAAGTGTTTCTAACACACTGGTTGTACTAAAAGCTCCCAGTCACATGGTCTTTGTTGTTGACCAACCTATAGTTGCCAAGACTGTTCTAGGTTCATGACTCCTTTGATAATTTCATGCATATTCAGAGGAGGTATTATTATTTTCATTTTCATTTTGTACATGAGGAAAGTAAGAACAATTACGATTAAATAACTTGCCCAGTTTGGGCACAAGATCTTGGTAATGGGAAGAGGTTAGACTAACCCCAGACTAAAGTTCTTGACAACTTAACCATCTCTTGATAAAATGGTGCCCCATGAACAGGAAAGTGAAGCAACAGATGTATTCTCCACAGACCATTAGGGACTTAGGATATCTATGAGGAGGCAAGTGGGGTGGGGGTGGGGGTTGTGTTCTGTCTGTGGTTCTGAAAAAACATTTCTATTGGTGAAACACTTTCTCTTGAAAATAATAACTTCAACCCAATCCTCCTGGAAATTCTAATCAAGGTTGAAGGAAGAAAGAGAAACATAAACAAAAATAAAACACTCAAATGCAAGACAGAGTGACAGTTTCCTTACAATACTGACCAGGTGAAGACAGACCTTTGCATGGACAAAATTTTCAAGTGTTAGCAGCTCCCAGGAAATCAACCACCTGTGAACATGTCTGGAGAATCAAATATCTGGGAGAGCATGAGATCATGTACTCAGTGGCACAAGGTCACATACATGACCACACAAATAAGTTTGGGGAGTGTAGGAAGGTAAAATAAGCACCATATAAATAGCATCATTGAGTTGCTAGCCTCATCTAATTATATAAGCACACGCAGTATTTTCTTTCTCATCTTGATGAAGTTTATACATCACAGAGCAAGTAGAACTGGGTCTCCAGTCTCATTATTTACATGACTTGATTTCATGGGTGTTTGGCAATCCTATTGTGTTTCTAAATTGAAAGTCACCCCCTTCCCCACTTGGACAATTTGAGGAGAGGTTACCAGTGCCTCTATTCTCTCAGAGTCACCCTTAATGGTTTTATGCTTAAATATACACATGTGGGTATGATCAACTAAGTCCTCACTATGGGTGATCATGTTTATAATCACAGGAATATCCAATCAACAGCCATCTGACCTGAGCAGCTGAGAGTGCATTATTCTTTGAAGCAAAGAATTAAGAAGAAACTCCTAAAACATTGTGGTTCAACAAGTAGAAAAACACACTCTTAAAAGATGAGGTTTTCTGTGGAGCTTGCAATGTCATATATTGAAAATCAGAAGGATTCTCACAGATCTCAGAGATCACATTAATTTGTAAAAATAGTCCTAGCTCTTCACCCCTTCTCTTAACTGTCAGTATGTGACTTTGAGGTGTCCTCTCATCCTGACACTAGACTTGCTCATGCAATTTGCTTTAGTCAATGCAGTGTTAGAAAATATGATACCATCAGTTTAGAAAAATATGATTGGACTTGACCTCTCTCTTGCATACCTGCTAGCTCTTCTAGAGGAAGAGCACAAAGCTCACCCACCCCAGTTGCCCAAGCTGAGGCCATCTTAGACCAATGGCACTTGTCATCATAGACACATGAGTGAGCCCGGTCAAGATCAGAAGAACTGCCTAGCCAGGTGAGGGGCAAAAATAACCAAAGTTGTCCAACCAACCAATCCAGATAAGTGAGCAACAAGCTCTGGTTGTTATATGCACTGAAATCATGTGACTCCTCCACAATATTGTAGCAGTGGGTAACTGACATGACACTTATCTGAGGCACTTGAAAACAGGGGGCCTCAGAGATTTATGGAAGTGACCAGAGGGAGGTGAATGTGAGATGAGGGGCCCAAATCCCTAATTTTGCTTTGACTAGAATGGTACTAGTTTCTGTTTCAGCTATTTAAGTTTATTTGTGCAGAATTTCATATGACAAAACAGTCTCCTTCTTTATCAGTTTGAGACAGTAAATATTAGAATATGTGATCCATGGTATGTATATGCACAAATATATATATATATATATATAGATAGATAGATAGATAGATAGATAGAGATAGATAGATATGCACACATATATCACAGCTCCTTATCTCACTTAACAATAAGGTTGGAGATAGACAGTCTGAGACCCAATTCAATAATGATGTCAAGGACCTCCTTCTCTCTGTATATATGCATATATATGTACATATATATGTACATATATATGCATATATATAGAGAGAATATGCACGTGTGTATACATGCATAATGAGGAAGGGGGCAGAAAAAAGATGGGCTACTAATAACACAGATCAGTGCTCTACCTCTACTTATTCAGGGTGTGGGTCCAAAATCAGGTAAGAAAACAAAGCAAACAGAGAGCTTAACTGAATAAACAAACGGGAGCAGCTGACCCATTAAACCCAGCCACTCAAACCCTGAACAAGCTCAACTCCCCCATGTTACACTTGAACAAACTGAGCCCTGACAAGGTAGGAATAGAACATGTGCTATATGGCAACTCTGTGCATATATGCATACATGTATGCATATGTGTATGTGTATACATATAATATATGTATACATATGTGTATATGTATATATATTCTATAATATTGCTATATATAATAGCCATATATATATAAAACTACTCTTAAAGTGCTTGTGTATCAGTGAGCTCATCTTTGTTGTCTCATGGCCTCAAGATAGTTCAATAGCCTCAGGCAGCAACACTGATATGTGAGGCAAGAAGAACGTGGGATTGCCAGTTACTCTTCCTTGTCTATGCCTGCCCCTAGGACTGGGCTTACATAACCACCACTAACTATAGAGGATCAGGGGGAAAACCCAAATATGTGGTAAAAGGAAAGTCGAGATGTATGAGTGCTTTATTAAATCAGGCTCTAACTCCTGGAGCTAGTCAAACAAATCAGAGCTCTGTCAGCTAGGAAAAAGCCAAGGATGTCTGTGGGGTATGGTGCAGAGGACTCTGGGATGTGCTGCCCCTTTCTGTCAAGCCCTAACTCTCAGTTATCAGCTCTACAGAACTGACTCAGCTGCAGAGAACCAAGGTCATGCCCTTCCCAGACAACCATCTCCAGTGACTGGGTTTTGTGAGGTTTAGAGGTCTGAACATTTCAGTCCAACTTGGGTAGCCAAGGGAGCATTCTATCTCTCTGTGGGGTCAGCTGAGATGTCACAGAGCTTGTGTCACAGTTCAGCATCTTTTTTCTGCCCCCTTCCTCATCTGCCTTCTAGACATCCAAGGAGGCATGTCTTAGAAGATTTTCTCCATCTCAGAGTCTGCCTCATTAAAAACCCAAGAGGTAACAGAAGGCAACCGGAAGTTGTCCCCAACATCAGTGAATAGATTTGTAGTTTACTGAAGTAGTTCCGGGGTCAGCAAACATTTCATAAACAGGACCAGACACAAATAGTTAAGGCTTTGCTGTCACAAGGTCTCAGTGGAGATGGCTTGCCTCAATCTTTGCTGCATAGAAACAGCCACAGGCAAATGTGTAACTGAATGAGTGTGGCCATGCTCCAATAAAACTTTATTTACAAAAACAGACTAAATGCAAACCCTGAACAAGCTCAACTCCCCCATGTTACACTTGAACAAACTGAGCCCTGACAAGATAGGAATAGAACATGTGCTATATGACAACTCTGTGCATTTGTGTATAAATTATCATATGTGGCATCTGGCTGAATGCTAGATGAAAACCTCCTCACAGCCCTTCAGTGTGGCTATCACTGTATGGTGAACCTACTGAAAGACTCATTTTACAGGTAAGGAAACTAAGACAGACTGGGAAGTGATGTCTTCAAAGTCAGAGAATTGCTCCAAGGTGAAGGTGGTCTTGGAAGCTAGATGTGGTTGTCTGCACAGATGGAGCCCCATCTACCGTTCAGTTCTGCTTGTTGGGAGATGAACTGAATGAACTCCACCCACAGATGTTTCATGCAGTTCACCCCACTTCCATGCCAAAACAATCCTTGGCACCCAAGTTACAAATTCCATCATGCCATGAGTCTGCTCTGACCCTTGACTTTCTGAAGGGGGAGTTGCTGGGAATTAAGGGTGGAGATAGACAGTCAGGTTATTGTATAATCAAATACATGTGGACCTGTGCTCTCTTGATTTCTGCCTGTCTTCAGTGTGTTCTTGGGGTCTCAGCTCAGACAGTAGGATTCTCTCACCAATTAATCTCTTTCTCATGTTTTCTCCCTGGATTCCCCCTCTTTTCATTCCCTGTTGCAAATAAATCTTTTATTAGCCTTTCTATGTGCTCTTGCATTTGGGTCTTATTTTTGTTTTCAAGTGTGAACTGTGAGGACACACACCCAGACCTTCCCATTTCCTTTTGGGGTTGTCCTGTAACCCCTGTAACCTCGTGTTACTAGTAGTCACCTGTAACATGTTTACACTCAGAATTTTTCCTCTAGGAGGTGGGATTCTGTGTCATGACCTCTCACCACACCATGTGTCAGAACACATGCCTGTTCAAACTGTGCCCATGATGGACAGTGCAGTTCCGGAGGGAACCTGTGAGTGGGTGCCCAGCCCAGTATGACTACCACTCATTATAGGAATCCTTTGGGAAGGCATTTTTCCTGAGGCATCGGCATACTCAACTAGCATAAGAAGAGTAATTTCAGAGACAGGTATTATTTTTAAGAAGGCTCAAATGTAGAGTCAAATGCAAATGAGCCATGGCATTTTTAAATAAATTAAAAAATTCCACATGCTTTCCCACCCAGGCTACAAGCCTCTGCTGCTAACTTCTCCATCATCCTGATGGACTCTTGGAAGTTAGGGGGCACTAAGAAGGCAGGCTTGGGGGTCAGACTGTCAGCCTCAGATCAGTGCTCTACCTCTGCTTATTCAGGGTGTGGGTCCAAAATCAGGTAAGAAAACAAAGCAAGCAGAGAGCTTAACTAAATAAACAAACGGGAGCAGCTGACCCTTTAAACCCAGCCACTCATCAGGTTCGACCCAACCCTCACAAGCAGTAGCAAGACCACACTAACCTTAAAAGGAGGCAAAAACCAATTTACTCATTAAAAAGACAAAATAGACAAGAATCACTGAGCATACAATAGACTCCCTTTGATTATCTTACCAACCAGTTCAGTCTCTAGTCCAAAAACTGCACATGGGTTCTTATGCACATGTGTCCACAAAATGATGACTGTCTTACCTTCAAGCCAGATGAAGAAACCAAGATGGCATCGTCTATCTTCCTCCAAAAGTGGGAGGTTCAAATCCAGTGAAGAAACCAAGATGGTGTCATCAATCCTCCTCCAAAAGGCATAGCCCCAACCTTCTTTTGGTCTGAACCACAAAGACTCAGTCACAACAGCAGCAGCAACCACTTCAGATGTCTCATGATGGAAACAGCAACACAGCAAGTTCTCTTCAGGTCTCTAGACAATTCCCAAGCTTTTTTGTTTCAAAGTTAAAGCAAGTTTTCAAATACCAAATTTCCAAATCAGCTTACACATGTCACAAGTTTCTCCAACATGCTTCCCCAGGCTCCTCACTGGCCCAGGCTGGGGATGGAAGCCCACAGTGTGGTTTCCTTCCCTGCCCTGCTGCCACAAATGGCAGCAGAAGCTCTGAGGCCTCCAGTCTCCTTGATGATCTTCTGCTCTCTCTTCTCTCCAGCTTTCTCCCTCTCTGTGTCTCCTCTCTCTTCTCCTCTCCCAAGGCTTGGCTTCCCATCTCAAAGTCTCCACCCACCAGGGCACAATGGCCACCATTCTAATGCACCATTATGATTCCAGGGGCCATGACCCGCGCCCCCACCCCCCTGCCCTGTTTCACCACAGCACCCTTATCAGGTCCCAGTCCAGCCCCATCAGCAGCTCTTTCGAGCTGGTTAGAAACACACAATCTCAGGCTTTATATTAGACTCTTGGAATCAGAATCACCATCATAGTAAGATACCCCCAGATTGGCAAGCTCTAGCCAACTCCTATTCATTCTTCAAGCCCTTTGTACCCTGGGATGCTGTGCCTGGAAGCTGGGTTAGGTGACCCTCTGCTTAGCAAGCATCACACGTGCTCACAGCTGCCTCTTTACTGACTGGGATATTGGGAGCCAGCAGCCTCTACAAGAGTGGGATTATGGCCCCTCTCCCCATCCTGGCTCCTGCTATTAGTAGTCACTGAAAAGACAGCGAGGAAGGAGGGAAACAGGAGTTAGGAATATGAAAGGTTGGCGAGGAAATACGAAAGGACAGTGGCGAGGAAAGAGAGAAACTTATTGCCGCGAGGTCCACTAACCCATGATGGGGGCTTAGTGAAGTCACGCCCATGTGGAGTTGGTGTCTTTATAGGGGCCGAGACATGGGGGGTGGGTTTTGCTAGTGTGATGGGCAAGATTAGCAGGCAGGCAAGGTCGCTTGGGCAATGTCACTCACTGGGTGAGGTGGGCAAGGCCGAAGGCAGTCTCAGCTGTAGCCAGAGGGTAAGACTTCGGTAGGGTGGTATCCATAATCCTTTTATGGGTGGAGACTCCCAGCACCCCCATCTGACCTTTCAGTTGCCATCTTGGTGGACCTGTTTATCAACTGTTTAGCATGTCATTCTCACACTGACCCTACTGGGCAGAAACCACTACTGACCCCTTTCACAGATGAGGAAACTGAAGATTAGAGGATGAAATGGATTTCTCAAGAGGAGCATGGAAGAGGCAGATTTGAGTCTTGAACTTCAGTAGGTCTGAGACCTAAGTCAGAAGGCTTAGCCCCTAAGTCACTAAGTCGGAGGGCTTAGCAGGAGGGAGGACAGGGGAAAGGTACTGCCATATAGGAAATAAGATGTGGTTCAGCACAGCCACACAGTTTATTAGAAGGAAATCAGGGTCTTGTGCAGACTACTCCGGAGATGCGAGGAAGCAGAAAATCTGAAATCTCTAAGAGGCCATTTTCCCTGGCTCCTTGGTGGTTTGCAGTCCCCAAACCAAGCCTCCCCTTAATCCAATTAAAACGGACTTGTTTATGCTTATCAGCTCTTTATTTGGTTTGTTAAAAATGTGCAAATTACCCAGAGGCCTCTTCGTCCCCTGAACCAAACGGCATCGATAAAACTATTAACTTAAATCCAATTAAATGCAGCTTCTGCAGTTTGAGCTTGGTGGAGCAGAACGGAAGTGAGAGGTGGGGAGGGCGGATTTTGCTGGGGGAGATGGGAGATTGGGCCTCCTCACTTTGCCAGCTGCTCCCAGAACCTTTCATGCACGTGTGGGAAAAGAGCAAAAGAGGCACCATTTAACTTATGCGAGAGTGTGGAGCTGCCTGTTGCCCCAGTAACTCCACGAGGTGTCACTGGACCCATTCTTCAGGTGAAGGAACTGAGGCTCAGAGAGGGGAAATGCTCCAGGAGGTCACGTGACTGGGAAGGGTCAGACGTGGGATTTGCACCCTTATCTAATTTCTCTGCCTTCAATTTTAGAATGTCAGCACTTACAGGGTGCTGAGAGCTAAGCTCTGGAGACATACACAGCTGAGTCTCCACCCCCATAACACATGCATGACACACCCACCTTCAGGGTGTTGGTTAATCACTAAAATGTGTACTTTTTAGGAAAAGGACCTCAATAACAGTTGCTATAGATTTGTTCTAGGCTTTCTCCTCGCAGCCTACTTCCTCTGTTTCCTTTGCTTCAGAAGGAAAGACTGAGGCCCAGAAAGGAAGTGAACTTGACCTCCTCAAGGCTACACGGGACCCAGTGACTCAAGACATAAGTCTCTTGCCTTCCGGTTTTGCATCCTATGTCAGACCCTGCTACTCCTATTTAAAAGCAGGACTCACCGGGCATGGTGGCGTGTGCCTGTAAGCTTCAGCCTATGAAACGGCAGGGGCTAGGTATCACAGTTCAAGTCCCGCCTGGGGTCCATAGCGAGACCTAGTTCCAAAACAAATAGCTGGGCTTGGTGGCATGTGCCTGTAATCCCAGCTACTTGGGAAGCTGAGGCTGGGGATTGCTTGAGTTCTTTCATACCCCGAGATACAAGAGCCTGTGGTTCCACAGGCAAAGATAGCGAGACCTAGTCTCAAATAAATAGATAGATAGATAGATAGATAAATAAATAAATAAATAAATAAATAAATAAATAAATAAATAAATAAATAAATAAAAGCAGGGCTCACCACTGAACAAGTGTCCCAAAGGACCCTTGGTGCACAGGGGGTTTGGAAAGTGGATGGAAGTCCTGTGTCAGTCATGCTGTGTGCAAACAGCTCCATGCACAGAACAACAGGGAGAAGCTTTGCGCTGCTGTTTTCATGAGCTCCAAAGACCCAGACAGGTTTCTCCATCTTGACAACCCTCAGCCTCAGGGG
>PVHY01013346.1:0-41639 GCA_004024945.1 Uropsilus gracilis
CCCCCCCCCCCGCTTCTGGTCCAACTCCCTTTTTCCAGCTGCTCCCTCTTCTTTCTTTTTCCTCCCCTTTTCCAACTGCTACTCCTGGCAGCTTTCAACTGCCACACCAAGTGGGGCTGGGCTAACTGCCATCAGCCAATGGGGGAGGAGCTCCCTCAAGGGGCGGGGCTAGCTGCCACCAGCCAATGGGAGCAGCGTACCTTGTTAAATGCCACAACCTGGGTTGGGGGAGGTTAGGGGCACCCAGTTTCATAACTACCTATCCACATATTGTTCTTTTTTTTTTTTTGAGACTAGGTCTCACTACATTGCCCGGGGTAGTCCCGATCCCGCAGGCTCAAGTAATTCCCAGCCTCGGCCTCCAAGGTAGCTGAGATTACAGATGCCTGCCACCACGCCTGGCTGCTTTTTCAAGATCAGGTCTCTTAGGTTGCCCGGGGTAGTCTGGAACCCGCAAACTCAAGAGATTCCTGGCCTCTTGCTTCCCAGCACTTGGATTACAGGTGCGCACCAGCACTCCTGGCCACATATTGTTCTACACATTACAACGTTATGCCCATCTCTCTCGCATCTTCAAAAACCCTTCTCTGTAATTCATCATCTATCAATGTATTATAATCCATTTTCCTTACAGTGATATACCAGCTTCACAATTTCTCTGTAAATCTAAAACTGTTCTATAATAATTTTATTTAAAAAACCCCACAAAATACTAAGTATTGATGAGATCTGAAAGACAACTGAATGGACTGCAGGAAGTATCAACTGAATCAGAGTTGAGGAAGTGTGAGAAGTCAGTTTGAAAAGGGCCCCTTACGGAGTATTGAGGAAGGTCTCCCTGGATTTTTCAGGGGTGGTGCTTTGTGATGTCAAGCCGCTCTAGGGCTACTATTGGCTGGAGAAATTTGCTACCAATCAGAGTGAAGGTCATTGTCCTGGGAGGGTATATAAGAGAGCTCAGTAGGCCAGCGTTGCTACCACACAACCAGGGTTACTGTGGTACGACAGGAGCCTCGGCGAGGTCTCGCAATATAATTTACAAACATGAAGAAGAAAGCTGAAGGTGGTAAGAAGAAAAAGAAGAGTGTTCGTAAACTTAACCACAGGGAGAAATCTCAGTACCCCGAGAGGGTAAGATTACTGTCCTCCTCCTGTGCCTTCTTTTCATCACTCCCCCACTCAGGTCCCTACCTTTCCGTTGCCTGGGAGAAAGCCATCCTCAGTCCACACTGTTTCCTCAAAATACCGCTTTGGATCGATGTCCTATCCCCTCTCCCAAACTAATATGCTTTTGCTCCCACCTTGTTTCCCTTGCCAGATTCAGAAGCTTGTCGCGAAGGTAAAGGCAGTCCTTCGAGAAAACAAGGATCCAAGTAAGAAAGGGAAGAAGTCGACTGTAATTGTCTGTTATCACAGGCAAATTAAGAAAAAAAACAATGGTCAACCAAAGCCCTACGACGAAAATCCAGGGAAAGCGCCTACAGGACAATGAAGTAGCCGTTGCATCTCCAGGAAAAGCGCTGAAGAATGGTCACCTTTTAGTGTTTGGACACTAAAACTCCCAGCGATTACTCAAGACAATAAAGATGAAAAATGTTTTAAAATGTATGAGTATTCATCTCCGTTCTCTGGTGGTGGGGAGGGAAGGAGGGAGACAGTGGGTGCGTGAGGAGGGAAGGATGGAAGGAGGACGAGAAGGAGGACACAATTCAGCCAGGTTGATGTCCACACCAGCAGGCCTGCAGTTAACCAGACCTAGGGAAATGGAACTAAGTGAGAAGCGCCTGCCGAAGATAAATATCCTCAATATTTATCACCAAGGAAAAAGGAATTGGTGATTCCTGTGTGATGATGGTGAAATCGGGTCCAAGAAGGAGGGGAAGGGGCAAAAGCCCTCCAACCCACAAACCCCACAGGTCCGTTTCACCCGCGCGTAGCAGTTGCCACTCAAAATGCTGTTTAACAACAGGGTTTATTAACAAGGGAGCTCAACAGGGAGAACAGAAGTCCTTAAAGCCACACGTGGCAGTTATCTTACCCCTATCACCATGCTCAGTTGCAAAGGTCCCCAAGGCACAGTCCAATGATGGTTCCTTTGCCCCTCTGAACCTCCGGGGTAGGCACTTTGGCAAAGTCCAGTCTTTCTCCCGCGTCTTCTCTTTGATTCTCTCTCCAGTGCTCCACGCAGCTCGACTTTTTCAAGGTGCTTGGAGCTTCTGCCACAATTGCTGATGCAGAAATCAGCTTTCCAAATCGCTGGCCATCTCTAGGTACCAGCTTTCCCTATCACCTTGCTGCAATGCCATGCTCTCCACACTGGCCACACTTCTGCCAGATACCCTGGCCCCTTGTCACCTCCAGCTCACTCTTCCAGGGAGCTTTTGCTCAGCCTGGTCACTCGGGCTCCTCGGGCTCCTCTTTACCCGCCTGCCATTCTCTTCTCTCCTCTCCCAAAAGCTCTCTCTCTCTCTCTTCAAGAGTTCTCTCTCCTCCCTCAAAGGTCTCTGTCTTCCCTAGGCTCTGCTCCTTGCCTCTTATCCCCCCTGCTTCTGCTCCAACTCTATTCCAACTCCCACTTCTGGCAGTTTAACTGCCATACCAAGTCGGAAGTGCTAACTGCCACCGGCCAATGGGGGAAGAGCACTTTAAGGGGGCGGGGCTAACTGACACCAGCCAATGGGGGAGGAGTACCTTGTTAACTTCCACACCCCTGGGTGGGGGTGGAAGGGCACCCGGTTTCAATGGGAGTGGCTGAAATGTGGAGAGAGATGAAGTGTGGTGGTGACAGAATAGAATTTATTTTGCTTTTGATACTTGATTATTAACAACTTAAGGCTCATTCCTTCTTTTTCTGAGTCACATCTGGCAAGTGGTAAAAACAAAATTGATAAACTAAAGCTAATGTTCGTCTGGACTAATACATTTCAGAAAAGAATACACTCAAGTTTGAATGTTTTTTTTTCTACCCAATTGAAATAACAAAAGATCATCGACTACTAGAGAACTGTGAGAATGCATATAGGAGCTTTGGTTTTTTTTTTTTTTTTACGCTAAACTTGAATCTTCAAATTAATGGGGAAGCAGTGGTCTGTTCAGTAAATTGTGCTGGGCCAGTTGGTTTTCCATATATGGGAAAAGTATGATCATCTGAGCAACATAGAAAAAAAACATTCCAGGTGGATTTTATAGCAAAACTTGAAAATGGAAAAGCCATAGAATTACTGGCAGATCTAGGACATGAGTGTCATTAATGTTGATATTCTTGACAATGGCAAAAACCTTGGGCGTCAACAGGGAAAGGCTAATCTTCCTCATAGGGCACAAAGCACCATCAATAAAATTAGATGGACTAAAAATTTAAGAGCAAAGATTTTCAAAACTACTTGATAGACTTTAAATATAATTTGAGAGAAAAACAATTTGATATATATATTATATAGGATTGAATACATATTTAATACATGTATGCTTGGGCTGCCACATTGTAATACCACAAACTGGGTGGTTTAAACAACCGACTGGTTCTCATTGCCCAGAAGCTGGAAGTCTGAGATCAGAGAGCCAGCACGCTTACTTTCTGGTGTGAGTTGTCTTCCTAATTGGCACATGGCCACATCTTCTGTGTCCCCACCTGACAAAGAATTTTTGGTCACTCTTATAAAGACACTAATCCTGTTGGATCAGGGCTCCACCCTGGCCACATTTAATCTTAGCTACTTCCTTAAAGTACCTGTCTCTGAATACATATATACTTGAGGTTAGGGCTACAACATAAGATTTGGGGGAGGGATGATGGGAGGGGACAGAAACATTCATTTCTCCAATAACAACATAATGTGATGATGTAGATATAGACACACGTTCCTAGCAACAAGATAGGGAATGGGTTTTTGCAATTCAGGATGAAACAGGACAAGCAAATGAATAATCAGGGAAAGTTGATAAAGAAGAAATGATGCAATGATTTTAAGATGCAAAAATGCTTTCAGGGAGAAATGTAAATGATTGGCAACATAAAGAGTAACTGTCTCATTTGTATTCTTAAAAACACAGATTTTTCCTTATTAATATTGACAAATAGATACATAATTCTTCCGCACACACTGACATGATAACTTTAATGGTAAGCAATACCGCTAACTTACTTCGTGTCATACAAAGCGCGAAGCACTATGGGAATTCCATCGTGTTGCCATCAAACCACATTGTGAGAGAGTTTCATCACTACCCCGAAAGTATGGCTCAGGAACTTGTGAGTTGAGGCCGGATGTTACTTGTTCAAGTTTCCAGGTACATTCCCAGGGTTGAAGTTAAGCGAGAACCTGGGTCAGGCTCACTCAACTCTGTGACGTGTCACTCGTGACGTTCGCAGCAAATGCCCTTCCTAGATTATAGGTACCTTTTTAGATGCTTCCTGTGAATTAATGCATTTGATTCCATAGCAGCTTAATAAGGTAGGTATTTTTGATGACTATCTCTCCCTTGTTGATGAGAAAAAGGAGACAGACACAATAAATAACTAACAATCAGGGAAGCCAGAATTCAAACCGAGAAAGACTGACTTTAAAGCCCCAGGCTAGATTTCACACTCCACTACCTTCAAGCTAAAGTTTGCTGCTTGGAAGCTTTAGAGTGTGGATAGAAATTTGCCTTTCACCATACAGCCATCATATGGCTATAGGGAAAAACAAACAAATGAATAAGAAAAAATGAAAACAACCAATGGAACTGAACAATGGAGCAAGAGAGGAGGAGGGGGAAGAAGGAGGGGGAGGTGAAGAGCACAAAAGATCAGGATGGTTAACAGGGGTTAGCGAAGTGGGAAAGCCCCGGGGTACGCAATAATGCAATGATGTAATATAAATAAAAATACACATATATATGCCAATTTTTAAAAATTTAAGTTAAATTTAAAAAAAGAAAAAAAAAAGGCAGGGTTATTAGGGAATGGAGAAAGAAAAAGAGAGCCATCTGCATAGTGCCAGGCACGCAGGACAGCTGCTTTTCCCCAGCGTGGAAATTGTACTGATTCCTTTTTTTTTCTTAATTAATTTATTTGTTTATATATGTGTTTCACATCTTTGTATTCCCTGGGGATCACCCACCACCTTCCCTCCCTGACTACTCCCTGACCACTCCCCGCACCCCCCCATGTACTGATCGCTTTTATGGAATGTTTATGTACATGTCTATGGCCTAAATTGTCAACCGGAATAAATTTTATAATCTTAAAAAAAAGTCCTCAGGGACAGCCATTGTCAGGCATATTAGTGTACACCTTGACACACTCGGGTGTGGTGTGTCGTTGTTCCAGGGAAAAACATGACTTCCATTGATAGGCTTGAAAATAAGCTGTCTTACTGTGCGGAAATGTCAAGAACTGTTGGTAGGTAAAAGCTGATTTTCTTTTTCAATGAGTAAAACAAAGGGAAAGTGAAATTCCATCATGTTCATTTAGGCCTAGCGCGTTCTCCATGAACGGCCTGCAACGTTCAGCCTTAACTCTGCGGTGGTAAATAGTGAACTCGCTATTGCCCAACACATAGATCATTCTATATCAAGAGCAACAAATCTTTCTCGCCCGCATACGACACAGAGGTGGCAAAAAAGAAAACCTATAATCTTTGTGCTCTCTAATCAGTCGTGAAAGAAGCTAATTTGAGACCTTTCTGAGTGAGAGGCTGGGGTTTTGCCAAATAGCAATCATAACAAGCATTACCCTTTTGCTGCTGACAGAAAAGTTCAAAAATTCCATCATCCAGTTTCTCAGCAGCTGATAAAGGTTAATAAAACAGGATTTTAGGAAAGCATTATTTCTAAATTTTTTATAATCTTAAAGGACAATCCTTGTTCATTCCATCTGGCTCAGTCCTTAAACTCTTCTTGAATTCCAAGGGCGCTTGTTCTTTTTCTCTGCTTTTTTTCTGGACCAATAAACCACAGGCCTAGCTCTGAGTTCTGATAGCTAAAGAGATATTCGCTGCCCTTTAAAAAAAATCCCTGGGATTACAATGGTGTGAAATTTATATATAAATAAATTAGGGGAAAAAATAAAGCAATTTCATAAAAAAAAATTGACCTGGAGACAGTAAATAGCAGGGAGGAGCTAAGATTGTGGTCACACGTGCTCCATGGATTTCTTGCTAATATTCCGGAGGTAACCAGGTGCCGAATTTTCTTACGGACTTTCACAAATAGCCACATGTTTCCTCAGGATGAGGCGGCACTGCTCCTCCTGTAACCGTCGGTGTGTTTCAAGTTGCTCCTTAGCAACTTGTTATTTAAACACAAACCCCACCGGTATTTCAAAAGTATTATTTTGACAGTCGAATTATTCACAGAATATGGTACATGGCAAAATATTACTGCTTGAAGAGTGACTTACAATGAACTATGTTTACATTTTCAACAATATTTGGAGTAATTATAATTTCTTTTGACTTCATTTCTCTGAGCCCCCCATCTTTAAGATGGGGGGGGGATAAAAAGAAATGTTGCATCTAAAGTGTTTAGCACAGAGATCACAGAGATGTGAAATTTATATATAAATAAATTATTTTTAAAAATAAACTGTTTAGCATATTGCACATATATGCATAGTATATTGCATGTAATAAGGTACTGAATCAATATAAGCTGTTATTATAATTTTATTATATTTATCATTGCTATAAGATACCTTAATAACCATGTGCATATGTTTTACATAGCCAAGAAAATATATGACAGTTGCAGTACCTTATTTGAAAAAGATTTCTCTTTGTATTTATGTAGACAATGTGAGGAAATATAAGGATGACTGGATGTCTGAGTGGTTGAATGTACCTGACTGGATTGTAATTCCACTACACAGAGAGGTCTAATGGTAGGTCACAGTTGGGTAATTTTTCCTTGAATTAAAGGATAATACAAAGTTGTATGGGGCATCAAGTAGTTTGCATGAGTGAATCAGAATCCAAATAATATGCTGCACGATTGACATGCTAGACTAAATATATCAAAATGAAACTTAATACAAATTGATGTAAATCTATGCCTGTGGGATCAAAACCCAACACACATATCCATGTTGGGAGAAATAATTGTGTAATAGCACTTGTAAGAGACATCTGGTTTTAATGTCAATGGTAAATTCAGTATGAGTCACAGTATGATTTAAGTCATTTCCCCAAGAATCAAGTGCTATCTTAGTCTGCATAAAGAAGACTATTCTATCTAAAATGAGAGCAATAGTAACTTCATTCTGTTCAACAGTAATTACCAAACTACTTAGTTTGGGGGAGCTGAAAATGTTTAGAAGGAATGATGAAAAATGAAGACTTCATACTAGAATGACTTTCAGAACTGGTCAAAGGAATTGGGGCTCTTTAATCTGGAAGGAAAAGACTCGGAAGAGATATGGTCATTGTGTTCTTGAACTTATTACTGTGCAGAATTGCCAGATGTTTATAATTAAGAAGACCATTTTTTCCCTCTCTTACATGCTGCAGAAGAAGGAGGACCAAACCCCAACAGTCTACAGGAATATAACAATACATAGAAACCTACTTTTTTCTGTGTTGCCTCGAAAGGCCTGATGAAGCGGATTTGAACCTAAAAACTGAAGGATGAGCAGGTGGGATGAAGTTATTCCAGGAAGCATGAACCACAAGAATAACAAGAATACTGTTATTGTTAATATATAAACCAATGTGAACACACACAAAAAGTGTGTAACAGGAACAGTATTATTCTTCTATATATAAAATATATAAACCAATGTGAGCAGATACACAATGCAGAAAATGCATAATGTTTTGTGTGGGTTTTTAATTTAAAATCACAATGTAGAAAAATGCATGGTGTTTTGTGTGGGTTTTTTAATTTAAAATCACAACATATCATATCCTATGTAACAAACCTTATTAGTTCAGATAAATCCACTTTTTGTAACTTCTTCATTTTTTTCCATATTGCACTTTATTTACTCATATCTGTTCAAATTTCTATTCCTCTGTTCAAATAACCCCATTCCCTCTCCAGTTTTATTGCAGTAAATGAAAGATAAAATTGTAAGATAAAATGTCCAAAGCAGCGATTCAATGTACATCTGCAATGTGAAATGGTTCCTCCATTCAGGTTAACTAACACATCCATCATATCTCTCTAGAATGAAATCCCCCACTGTTTGTCTTTCTCCTCCTGGTTTATTTCACTTAGTCACTTGCTACTGTCACAAGAGATTGTATTTTATATGACAGAGTAGTATTCTATTATATGTATATGTATTTCTTTATATCACATCTGCATAATCCATTCCTCTGTCTTTGGCCACTTAGGTCATTTCCATATTGACTACTGTAAATAGTGCTGCAGTGAACACTGGAGAATCTCCATCCCTTAGAATGAGTGTCTTAGCTCAGAGACCTTACTGAAAGGTGTCAGAGCATAAAGACTTCAAACAATGCTCCAATTTCCTTAAATGCCTTCATGTTAGGTTAGTTAAGCAAGGCTCTTGCTTGTTTTACAGTAAAAATATATTTCCATTGGAAATTTCTAAACTGGTGATCTGGGTGTTTCATGCCTGAACAGCAGGAGAATCTGGCATTTTAAATAATTGCTTCGATAAAGAATGTACTTGTGCCAGGTGGACATAGAGAGGCCGTTGGAATATAACTAATGACGACTGAAGACAAATGACTCTGAGTTTATGGTCTTGAATCCGTGGTGTGTTTTACTTTGATTAATGGTTTTAAGCTGTCCACTTCCTCCTCCCCACTCCCCATGCCATACCTCAGACAACCATACTTCACTTTCCTGGGTTTTCCCACACTGGGTAATTCTTTCCATGGGCATTTTCCTGCCTCTTTGCTTTTGTTTCTTGAGGCTGGTATGCTTTGCTCCTCTTGATAACAGTTAGTCATTCATCAAACCTTTCTTCAAATGTTACCTCTTTTAGGACATTTCTAAAACAGAGTTCCCAGTTGCATAATGAGCTGATCCTTTTACCTATACTTCATAACATATCCCTCAATTGCAGTGTATAGCATATAGTGTTGCATTCTTTGTGGGTGTGACTCCCTAAAAAAGGCTCTGTGTGTGTGTGTGTGTGTGTGTGTGTGTGTAGACTAATCTTCTTCATTTGTAATGAGCTGTATTTCAGCCAGGACTTACGACAACTAAAAGGCGACACAACAACAACCAAAAAAAAAAAAAAGTAAGAAGTAGAAAAGTAGGAAATATGTACATGTTGTCATAAAACAGAATGACTGAGAATGAGGTCCATGAGAGCCTAGATTTCAACCCATCTTTATATTTCAGTAACCCAGCAAAGTGACTCTCACTTAGAAGGCAATGAACAGGCATCAGTTAGATCCCTTTATTTATTTAACTGTTTATTGATTACGTTGCCACTGAAGGCACGAAGCAGTCATTTACTGAAGCAACAATCCCACTTCTGTTTATGAACTGACTGCTCTGTCACGTTTATTTCTTGCATTAGGTCCCCCCATTTATGCACGTGGAATGACAAGCACTCAAGATCACACAGCTTAGACAGACAGGGTGGAGCCACCCCTCCAGGCCTTAGTCAATGCTTCACAGTATATTATGTAATGTTGAGTGCAAAAAAATACAAATCATTCCTCCTTTCCATTCGTTCTAATTCTCTACCATTCATTAGCCTCATGCTGTTCATCATCCGTCCGATTTCAGTAGACTATACATATATTAGATAATTTGGTGTGTCTGGTATTTGTTAGAGCCTCTGGCTCTTCTGTGTTGCAGCTCATTAAATGTGTCTCTTAGGACAAGGGCTGGTCTTTGGAGCTCTAGTTAGAGGTGACTCAGGCAGAAAGCACAGGTATGTGGGGTCTCCATGACTGGCACATGATGAGAGCATGTGTGTTATTGTTTCTCTTTTTACTTCAACGTTTGAGTATTTCATCTCCTCTTTGAACTCCATGACAATATCCATGGGCTTCTGCTGTCTATGGGGAAAGAGGAGGTAGCTGGAGGAAAGTGCAGGGAGAAGACAGTTTCATTTCTCCAGTACATACTCTAGACTTCGTTGTCCTAAATTAACCATCCATACGAATGTGGGTTTGTTTCTGGGTTTTCAATTCTACTCCATTGACTGCTGAGTCTATTTTTATTCCAGTACATGCAGTTTTGATTCCTCTAGACCTGTATACTTTGAAGTATGAGAGCACGAGATCTACTTTCCTCTTCTTTTTTTTTGTTGTTCACTTTGGCCCCTCAATTTCATCTATAGTTCCATATAAATTTCAGTCATGTTTGTTCTATTTCTTTAAATAATTCCATTGGAATTTTGATAGGGATTGCATCGATTCTACACATTTCTTTGGGTGAGATGGACATTTTGTGCATTTTAATGTTTCAAATTCATGAGGGTGATACATCCTTCCATTTCCTTGAGTTACCTATTTCAGCCATGTCTTATATTTTTCATCAAATGAGTCTTTTACCTTGTTTGCTAAATTTATTCCTAGGTATTATACTTTTTGATGTTACTGAAAATGGTAGTTTTCTCATTTTCTTTCATTACTAGTTTGTTATTTGCATATAAAAATGCAACAGACTTTTATATGTTGATTTTGTTGCCTGGTACTTTACATACTATATATTCTGTATTAATTTATTATTTATAGTTTTTTTTTCCAGTGGAATCTTTAGGATTTAATATATATATAAATATTTGTATATAATCATGTCTTCTTTAAACAGTGATAATTTGCTTTTCTATTTTGAATTTTTTTATATCTTTCTCTTGCTTAATTTCTCTAGTAAGGAGTTCCAGTATTATACTGAACAGTAGCAGTGAGAGTGGACATTCTTGTCTGTACCTAATCTTACAGGAAAATCTTTCATCTTCTCACCATTCAGTTTGATGCTAGCTGTGGGGTTAGTATATATGTACTTTATAATGTTGAGGTACATTCCTTTTATCCCCATTTATACTAAGAGTTTATCACAAATGGATGTTGAATCTTGTCAAATGCCTTCTCTGCACCAATTGGTACTATCGTATCAGTATTTTCCTTCCTTCCTTTTATTTATTTATTTATATATAAGTTTTACAACATTGTAAAACTCCCCACCCTCCCCTCCATTCACCCCCTTTCCCTCCTGCTCAAAGTTGTCTTTTTCTCAAGGCTTTTGTTTGTTTTTTTCAGTATATCCCATATATTAGTGAAACCATTTGGTTTCTGTCTTTTTCTTTTTGACTTGTTTCTGCTAGTATGATTTCTTCTAAGTACATCCATGTTGTTATAAAATCATTGAATTTGTCATTTTTAATTGATGAGTAATATTCCATTGTGTGTATATACCACATTTTTTTCATCTAGTCATCTGTTTGGGGGCATTTAGGTTGCTTCCAAGTCCTTGCAATTATAAATTGTGTGCAGTAAACATCCGAGCACAGGTGTCCCTTTGTATCCACATTGAGGCCTCTTTTGGGTAGATTCCCAAGAGAGCAATTGCTGGGTCAAATGGTAGTTCCATTTTAATTAATTTGAGGGTCCTCCACACAGCTTTCCATAGTGGTTAGACTAGTTTACATTCCCATCAGCAGTGTAGTAGTGTTCCTTTCTCTCCACATCCTCACCAGCAATTCTTGTTACCCGTTCTTTGCATGTGGGCCATTCTTACTGGTGTAAGGTAGTATCTCATTGTGGTTTTGATTTGCATTTCCTTTATTGCTAGTGATGTTGAACAGTTTTTCATGTGCCTGTTGGTCATTTGTATTTCCTTTTGGAGAAGTGTCTTTTTAGTTCTTCCCATTTTTTGATTGTGTTTTTTGTTTTGCTTTTGTTTAGTTGTGTGGGTTCCTTGTGGATCTTCATTATTAAACCCTTGTCACTCATGTGGAGACCAAAAATTTTTTCCCATTCAGTTGGGCATCTTTTAGTTTTTTCTGTTGTTTCTTTTGCTGTACAGAAGCTTTTTAGTTTGATGTAGTCCCATCTGTTTGTTTTCCTTCATTTTTTTTGCCATCTGTAGATGTTTCCAGAAAGTTGGATACAAAATCAACACACAGAAGTCAGTAGCTTTCCTATATGCAAAATGCTCCTAAAAGAGATAGAAGAAGACATAAGGAAATAGAAAGACATTCCCTGTTCATGGATTGATAGAATTAATATTATCAAAATGGCCATCCTACCAAAGGCAATCTATAGATTCAATGCAATCCCAATAAAAATCCCAATGACATTATTTAAAGAGCTAGAACAAAAATACTGAAATTCATATGAATAACAAAAGACCTCGTATATCAAAAAGTCTCCTGACCAGACAAAAAGAAAATGGAGGTCTTACAATTTCAAACTTCAAACTATACTACAAAGCCATAATAATTAAAACAGCAAGGTATTGGTACAAAAACAGACAATCAAGCCAATGGAACAGAATTGAGTGCCCAGAAATAAAACCACACATATACAGTCAACTAATCTTTGACAAAGAAGTGAAAAACTTACCTTGGAACAAAGATAGCCTCTTCAATAAATGGTGCTGGGAAAATTGGAATAAGACATGCAAAAAAAATGGGCCAAGACAACTCCCTTACCCCATGTACAAAAATCAACTCAAAATGGATAAGAGATTTAGAGGTCAGACCTGAATCCATAGCATACATAGAGGAAAACTTGGGCAAAACTCTCCATGTATTTTCCTTCCTTTTATTGATCTAGTGACTTACTTGGGTTAATTTGCATGTGTTGAACTATCATTGCATCTGTGGGAGAGCTGCAAACTGTGGGGTCCAGGCTCTATCGTTGACTCCCACAGCTGACAAGCCAATGACTGAAATTGACTAGATCCTCATGGCTGGCAGCTGGAAGCCCAACTTCCCTGGTTGGTGATGAAATGAACTGGGGTTCTTTAAGAATATAGTCTCAGGATATTTTCACCCAACCAACTTGCTCATCAGAGAAATTTCTTCAGAAGAATTTTATTAGCACTGAAGAGTTGATCCTTTAGCTTTGGAGAGGGTTTTATTTGCAAGCTTCTGTAGAGATAAGTGATTTTTAAATAACCTTAGCATGAATATTTCTAGAATTATAAAGCTGAACTAGCTTACTCTTTCATCAGTAGATGCTGAAAAGCAATACTATATGTGGTACTACTTGTAATAAAAAGATGACACAAAATCATTTTGATATGTGAAATTAGTCACAAAAGACGAGCACCCACAGGATGCCACATCTATGAGGTATCTAATATTGTTATACATACAGAAACAAGAGGGCACGGCTGTGATTGCCAGTTGTAGGGGGTGGGTTAAAGGGAAGTCGCTGTTCAACAGGTGTACATTTCAATTATGCAAGATGATCTGCTGTATGACTTGTACCTATACTTAACAATATAGTTTTACCCACTTAAGTTTCTTTCTTTCTTTTTTTTTTAAAGATGGCAGATCTCACGTTAAGTGTACTTCAAATAATTTTAAAGATTCCTTCTGTGAATTAAGAAATGCAACCTTCTCTAAATGTACAATATTATTAAGTGCATATCCTATGTTAAATTTCATAGATGTTTAGACTATTTCTGGGCAGAAAATTTGGGTACTCTGTTGCATAGCGGTTTGGAAACTCTATGCTATTAAGTAACCACATGTTGTGTAATTAAAACAGAAGGATGTATCACCTCATTACCCTGGTTAATTGATGGTAAATTTTATTGAAAGTAGGTAAATCGGTTTTGAAAAAAGCCATTAAAATACAAAATATAAGATAAAGTACACTGTCTTAGCTACACCACTGTATTTTTTTTTCATAATTATGTTAGAAAAAGAAAGCTAATAACTTTTGAAGGGGGAAGTATAAAGAGACTTTCCAGCAGTGACTAGTCATTACAGATCATAATAATCAGGAAGATCATTATGAGATAGATAACCTAAATAAAACACAGCACTTTCTAATATAATATAAAAGTGACCCATCAAATCTTTGTATCTCTAACTATGTTCACCTTCATGTGGATGAAATTGTTACTAAAAACATATATTTTTATAATAGCAAAAGGGGAAAGCACATTTATTTTCTTGTTTCTGTGTAACTGACTGAAAATTATTTATCTTCGATTCCAAAATTAGGGAAATTTAGTTTTAGAATACTTAGAGAATCATACCTTATTTTTCATAAGGTTAAACTAAAAAAATTAAGCAGTACTTATTAAAAGTACATGGTATTCCAAGACACCATGCCAGTAATTAAAGAACCTCTCTGGCTTTTTAATGAACATGTAATAAGTGATTTTCATTTCTTCACATGACTATAATGTTCACCCTGTAAATCCAATCTTTGGGCTACTTTAGTTACTGACTATATGTTTGAAAGCTATGTAGCAGTATTGTAGGAACAATTAAGTACCATCATAAAAATATGTATTAGGAACCCTTAGAATTGTTTTATTCTGCCATTTTAATTTGCAACAATATTGTCTCATTAGGTCCAGCACATTTCAAAATTGAGAGAAATATTCAGAACAAAGACTTTGCTGTAGTAGAATAAGTCTTCATAGAGGTCTTTTTGGAGGACTCCCTAAGCTGCAGTGTCAATGTGAGAATCCCAGCATTCATTAAATTGACTTCTATATCCTTCTTATTGAGAGGCCAATGTCATGCTGTACACTTACCAGTAGGAGGTTTCCATGTGTGGAAGGTGATTTTTAGAATTTAAAGTAGCACGAACACTGCAGAAAACAACTCATGGGAGGTTTCTCAGGGGGTCTACTTTGATGACATTATCCTTTTCAGGCACTTCCGATGTGTCAAGCCCTGAGTTAGGGATTCTATCAGAGACACAGGAAATAATTAGCTACCTGCTGTGCTCCCAAGGAGAGAGGCTGAGGAACTAGGTTGTATATATAAATTATAAGATGTTCTCAGCACTGCATATAGCTAGGTAGACCTTGATATGGTAAACATATGATGCCTATTTATTAAATAGGACCTAAATATTTCCTGAATGAAGAACAGGTGTATTTTGTAAGATGTGGGGGACGATGCAAATTCTCTGAGAGGTCAAGGAAGTGTGAGAACTTCCTTCTAGCCCCAAGAGACTATGACTTGAATTGTGAGGAAGGCTTACCTACTTCAGTGCAATATCTTCTGATGTTCACATCACTAGCCCATTAAGACCACAATGTGAACTAGAAGCCTTTTAAATCTTGGACTCTTCACTGACAGTTATCTTGAAGTAAACGTGTTCTTTGTTGTTTAGATGTAAATGTAAATGTTTAGGTGTTATGTCAGCAATTTTGGAAGATCTAAAAGAAACGGAGAAAATATGCTAAGAATATAAGATCATAAAAGGATCTCTTCCTATCTAGGTCAGACTCATGGGAAATTAAGAGAATGATGCTCAAGAAAAGACTCTCTTTGTAATCCCAGTCTCTGAAAGTAAGCTGTCAGCCTGAATATCCCAGTGCGTATTAATAACCCAGCAGTTATGTATTCATGGTGTTAGCTAGGCATGTTTTCAGTCTCCATCACTACTTAAGTTAATGACATTTTATATGGTAGTCAATTTCCTCCTCCTGTGTTCCTATCTTTAAGGTAAATTTTCTGAAATACTATTCAAAACGTACAAATACATAGAATATGTGCTATTAATTATACTCTTTCCTAACTGACTAAAATGCTTTACATCAGTTTAATGGAAGTTATAATATTCATTTATTCATTTTTTTCCCATTCTATTTTACAAAGTACTTACTGTGTGTCAGGGATTAGAGTTATATCCTGGGGATAAGAGATAACTGAGGCATAGATGGTAACTGGAAATTATGATCTAGTTACAGATTGATGGACACAAAGCTTTTTTGGTTAAGAGTAATGAAAGAGGAAAACAGTGCTGTGATGGCAACCAATAGGGTCAGAAAAGCTAGTATAGATTGGTGGACAGAGATGTACTCTTTGAAGAGGTAACACTTAAGCTGAATTCAGAAGGGTGAGAAGGAGCTAATTTCATTCTCAAAGCAGGAACAAGAATATTCTTGGCAGAGAAAACAACATGAGCAATTATCCCACAGTGGCAAAGAGGTAGGTGTACTCTCTAAACAGAAAAAGGGGGCCAATGTAACAACAAAAACTGGGAGACCACCATGAGAGACAGGCAAGAGCCCAAATCCTGCAGGCCCTTCTAGACCAGCTCATGCGACTAGGATGGGAGTGAACTCCTTTATCCAGAAATGTATCATGATGTCCTTTAACTTTGATTATTATTCTGGATATTATACTGAGAGGAGACGAGAGGGAGAAGAAAGCTGAAGTACAATGGTTTTGTTTTCTGAAGAGCATGTTGAACTGATTGAAGCCAAGATTGGGGAGGTGGCTTAGACGAGGAGAGTGGCAATAGAAATATAAATGAATGCATGGAAGTTATCTGCAGGCATATCTGAGAAGGTAATATTATTATAATGTGCTTACTTGTCTTTCTCCACTTACAGCCTGCAGACCTTTCAAGAGAGAGACTGTATCTTGTTCATTTCTGTATTTATACTCTCAGCTGGGACTATTTCATGAAATTTTTTTCATAACTTGGGGTATCTGGGGCATGGAAAGCACTTATTAAATCTTCAAATAGATGAACGGGTTTGCTCTCTGATATCTATCGTAGAATTCCTCTTTCTTTGCTCTAAAATTACTTTTTTCCACGCCCACCTGCTTTTATGTGCTGTAATGTATTGAATGGAATTTGTTGAACATGACCATATCTTCATTCTCCACACCCTTCAAGATCTTAAAGACTTCAATGATATGCTCTCAGTAGTTTTTACCTTTCAGTTGAAGAAAGAGGATATTTTTCTTCTTCTCTCATATAGAATTTCCTCCTTTACACTGATCATTTCTGTGACTTCTCTCTGGATTTTTAACTCTTTGATGTGTTGTCTCTTGATGTGGACACACCATAATCCTGCATGTTGGTTTGATGCTAGAAGACGTTTATTCCAACATGTTTTCTAATAAAAAGAAAAATCATCCAGACTAATGTTGGCTGGATAACTACTTCTTGTAGTTATAACATAATTGATGGTGCAAAATAAAGAGGTGTTTTCTTTTTCCCTGACCTTATCTATAACTTCTTTTCTTTTATATAGCCTCATGTATTGTCTAGCATTTTGTCCTGCCAAGTTGGTATCTCACTGTCTCCAGAAGACTTAGTGTCAATAGCATTCCTTCCTTCAAACTGCTTTTAAAAACGGTCAGATGGGGCTGATCCTGGGAGAGATCTCCATTTGTAGTTTCTGTCCAGGGAAATTGTCTCATCTCTTTGTTTCTTGTCTATATGGCAATTCTCTGTTTGTGAAGAAAATAGTCTTTTCCCCTTCACAGTAACTCACCACATCAGCAAAAGATAAAAATCATATGATTACATCACTAGGTGAAGAGAAAGTATGTCTAAGGAACAACTGTAGGCTTGCATCACTGAGGGGAGGTGGGTAACAAGATCGTTTGAACTGAAGGAATCAAGATCATAGAAACCAGATTCTTGAGAGATTGTTAAGGAGATGGAAGATGAAGTCTCTAAGAATGGGACAAGGGCTAGAAATGTTTAAAAGATGGAAGATGAAGTCTCTAAGAATGGGACAAGGGCTAAATTGTTCAAAAAGTCATAGGAAGTATGGGAAGACCTTTAGTTTTCCAAAACAAAAGTTGGAGTTGCATGGTGTAATTTGTTAACTTACACTACACAGGAGCTTGGGGAGGGGTTTGAAGTGAGAGACCCCCCAAAAAAAGGTTTACAGATGGGGAATAAGGAGAATATTTATCCCAATCTCTGAGTCTGATATGAAGAGTGTGAGAAAGAAAGTAACTTTCACTCACAGAGATCAAAGGAATAAAGATTCTGAAGGGTTATATAAGTTTGGATTAGAGCATTCACCATGGAGATTTAGAATAAAGTAGATGCTCATGATAGATTATGATTTATAGGGTTAGACTCTGTGGCTTATCTTTCATGATGTATCACAGCATTACAGTTATTTTATAACATTTCCTAAAAGCTGTTTATAAATTAGACAGTACCATGAAACTGCTAGTGTCATAGAATCAAGAAAGTATAGAGTTTGACATCAACAGAGCAAGTTTTAAGTGATTTAGTGCAGGGGTCAACAAAATATCTATCATGGGCTAAATGCAGGCTGCTACCTACTTGGCAAATAAAGTTTTATTGGAATATAGCCAGGTGGCTATATTTAGCATTGTCTCTGACTACATTGAAACGAAAGCGTTAGAGTGACAGAATTCACATGACCTGCAAAGCTAAAAGTATTTAGCATCTGATTCTTTACAGAACTTACCAATTTCTGAATCAAATATCAATACATTAAATTTTAGTGGAAGAAATTAAAAAAATACATTAAATTTTAGTGGAAGAAATTAAAAAAAAAAAACAAAAACGTAGATTTCTGGTGAGTACCCCTTCCAGACATTCATTTGTTGAGTATGGATGCATTGCATGTCTCTGTTCATTTTACAAGTACCTGAGGTGATTCATTCTTTAGCAGAATGTCCAAGGACCAAACTTGGAACTTCTTTGCTGAATATGTCCGTTGCTCCAATGTCCTTGTTACTGAGAATGTTATTGAGTGATTTATAAACATATATCTCCCAGATGACTTACCTAAAGATTCCGATTCAGTCAACTGTAAGCCTATCGATGTATATTTTAACAAGAGCTTTTAAGTATAATGTTATTTTTAGAAGGTATAGGAAACTGAAATGGCTCTATGGAACTAGTGCCTTTGCCTGCAATTTCAGTATTTACCACTTGATGGCAGTATGTCTTTTCTCCAAGCAGTGTTAGGCCTGCGCTTTCCTAAAGGAAGCTTCAACCAACCTTGAGCTGTTGAATGAAGTAGAAAAGCTGTTTTGGTCAATCAATCTATTTATTCAGCAAACAAACCAACCAATAAATTAATGGGAGAAGGGAGACAACAGTAAATGAATAATCCCATGGAAACATTAGACCCTGATTGATGATATAAAACAACAGTGAAGGGCACAAAGAGAGATTACAAGGGACTTTATGGGACACAGCAATAGTTCAGGAGAGCTTTCTCAGTGGAAGTGAGTTTTGACCTAATCACAGCAACTTACTTCTAACCCTAACACAGAATTACCAGTACAGAGAGGATGCAGACAGTCCAGCTCTGGGCGCAGTTATGAATAGATTGATAATTTCACATTTATGAAAACTTTGGTACTGTTCTATGAAAAAGTCCTATGTTTTCTGACCAATGGCTTCTCGCAGAGCTTAGGTGAGGTGGGTTAGACTGGCAACAGATACCAAATCTCTACACTGGTTTCCATGGCTGTTCAGCTCTCTCATCCTTAGCACACAGCTATATTTGTTTATTAGAACACCCTCTCCTACTCCATGCATTGGGCCCTTCATGGGCAGCCAGAGTTTTCTCACTGAATTTTTTCACTTCCTCGGTAAGTAACAAGGTTGTCCAGCTGAATATTTGCCTTCTCCACACTTCAGCCAATCCTTCCCTTCCCTTGGTACTCAAGGTTGTCAATCTTATGAAGTGATTTATTTGACTAAACTGCAAACGCTCCCCAACTAAATTTAAGGAGCTATAAACATTAGGAAACGAACCCAATTAATTTTAGCACTTCTCTAAATAGTACTACCTAGAAAGAATTATTCTAGAAAAAGAATTACTCTTGCAAGACATGAATAGGCCAGAAATATGTTTTCATTAGCGTGTTAATACACATTAGACTTTTTAATGAGTTTTAACACCTTGAAAAGCTTTCATCCTCACCTAACAATAACCTGGTAGCGGAGACGTGGTACTGCCATTTTCCGGATAATGAGACCCAGGGCCAGAGCTAGTCGACCGAGGTCACAGCTCCACCCGGTTCAACCTGCTTCTTTTTCTGATTATAATGGCCAGGTAACTCAATTTGCTGGCTTCCCTCATCCTGCCTTCTCTTTTCCGGTCCCTAGGAGACTTCTTATTTGCAGTTCAACAAGACTCCTGCAATTTCGATTTGCTTTTTGATTTGCTTTCTCCAGCTGTTCCTGCTGTTTGAGGGCCGGGCATCAAAGCCCAGCTTGCAGCCTGCCACTTTAGCCATGGGAACCTCGATCATTTTAACTGCTCTCCTCGGAGCCTTAACTACACGGAAGTCCCTCTTGTTCTCAGCGGAGAAGGTGCTGGAGCAATAACCCCATGTGGTTCAGGTGGTTGAACTGAAGATAGCGCACATCCCCCAAGGACGGGTGTCTTAGTGGAAACATCTTTCTGGCCAACTAGCATATGCTGCATCACTGCTTCTTAAACACCCTCCCTTGCCCTGCCATCTGGAGCTGGGGCTGCTGAAAGGATTTCCTAGCACAGACTTGTCTAGCTCATTCATAAAGCCAAATGACCATCCTGGCTTTTGCACCTAAGGTTCCATTAGGGATTATTCTTTCACAGTCATTTTTTTCAGAACAATGTAAGAACAGGACAGCGTGTTTCTCAAATGTACCAAAAAGGATGTCCTTACAGTGTGATCTCTGCGCTAGCGATGGCAGGGAGCAGGCGACTTCCTGTGGCCTGCCTCAGTCAGCACCAAGATGGCAAGAAATCAGACCTCCCAGCAGGCTAAGCTGCGACCTCGAACCTGCCCTTTGCTCTGTATCCTTCAGTATTTTCCCTGGGTTGGCAAGTGGCATCACAATGACGGCCGTTGCTCGGGAGTTCTTCACAAGCACCTTCTCAAGTCCACTTTGAATCCAGATGTGAGATTTTCATTCTCATACTCAGACATGTCTCTGCTCTTGCCTTGGGGTGATATTGCTGTGCTTGAAAAAGTGTTTCCTAGCCTTGCCCTTTGTGCCCATGTACCCATTTGATTTCTTCTGCCACCTAGCACATGCACATACATCAGTAAAACAGAAGCAGTTATATCGCTGATTCCATTGGTTTGAAAAGTCCAGTATACTTTGAAGTCAAAAGATTTGGGGAAGGGTCTTGGAGTAGGAGGAGTGGAGAGAGGGGGAGTTGGATGGTGGTAGATGGTAACGGAAACTTTGGTGGCAGGTGTGAGGTTAGTCTCCTGAAACAGCATCTTGTGGAGAAACGGTACCGCAATAATTACCAAAAACACTAATTGGGTTGAAACTCTCACTAGGATGTCTACATTGCTTATGAGCTGTGCCGTCATGAGCCACGTACTTAGTTGTATTTCTTAAACTAAATAATGAAAGAGACTATATTCTGGATGCCTTAAGGTGGAAGAATAAAACGATATGAAAGTGCTTAGAAGAGTGTCTAAAAGGAGAAGGTGATAAATGCGAGCAATGTTGTTATGACTGCACTGTATGTTTTCTCTCAGGTGGTGTTAAGCATATTGACCTCACAAAACTGGCATGGACATTCGCTCGTCTGCTGGGTGCCTACTACAGGGCCTGATGTAATACCACCTTCAGTAACTCCTGGTCCTGAAGCCTGTTAACTCCATCCCATACTTCTTTGTCTCATTGGAACACTGTTTTACCTCACTTATTTTTGCTTTTGTGAATTAAAAACTATAGAATACTTAAAATAAAACACTAACTTTAAGTGGTTACTTTGAATGAAGTCCCATGAAAACAAGACAAGAGGAAAATTGTCAAATAGCGTCTGTGCCTGCAGGCAAAAAGCATTAGAGCTGTGACTCATTTTTTTAAAGTTTCTTTTAACTCCACAGAGAAGTGGACATTATAATAGCCCTTACCTTCTGGTCATTAGACACCTGAGAGCTGTCAGAGAAACTGAAAAACTAGCCATTTTGCTCAAAGTCATTCTTTTTAATTGCATGAGGTCAAGTGTAAAGTGTAATCACTTCACTTCTGTTCAACTGGTGCCACGATTCATCTTGTTCTTTTTCACGGTGTCATAGATTTCCAGGCCCATTGGAGCCAGATTATGCCATCCATGTCCAGGTCTAGGGCTTAGAGCCCTTCTCGTTTCTCCTGTCAGGGGTCGTCTAGCCTCTGCTGATGCCTTCCAGGAAAGGGGAGCCTGGAATATCAGAAGGCTGGTGAGATCATCTTCAACGTATGTTATCAGTGCGCATTCTCTCCCTTAGGTGAGCTCCAACCTGGTTCTGTCTGTGTTCCCCAACACCTTAACTTTACTTTGTGAGATGTCTTGAAACTAGCATCCTTTCTTGTGTCATTGGAAAAAAGTTCTCACGTTATATGTGGATTTTTCTTTTCTTTACCCAGCTACAATTCTCAATTAATTTAAAAAAAAAGTACCATTTTTTTTTTCCCTGTTGGTTTCTCTTCCTGTTGGAGTTGAATCCCCAAATCTATCTTTACGGTAGATTTCCTGTAGTGTGTCCCTGTTTTCTTTCAAGTGATTTATGAGTTTGGGTCTTACGTATAAATCTGTAATCCATTTTAAATTAATTTTTGTACATAGAGCAAAATATAGGTTTGGATTTATTTTTCTGTATTTGACTATCCATGTTTTCTAGCAGCACTTATTTAAAAGCCTAGCTTTTCTCCTCCACAGTATGGCTGTAACTCCTCCTTTGTCAAAGTTTAATTGCCCATATATATGGGTTTATTGCTGGACTTTCAATTCTGTTCCATTGGTCTGAGCGTCTGTTTTTCTTCCAGTGCCCTACTGTTTTAATCATTGTTGCTGTGTAATATTGTTTGAAGTCAGGAACTGTGATACCTCCATTTTTCTTCTTTTTTCTCAAGATTGTTTTAGGGTATTCAGGGTCTTTCATGGTTATACATAAATTCGATGATCACCCTATATCTTTCAAATAGGTCATTGACATTTTTTGGTATTGCATCAAACTTGGAAATTTATTTGGGTACTATGTCCACTTTGATGCTGTTATTTTTTCCAATTCATAAGCATGTGATATCTTCTATTTCCAGGTATCTTGTTTTACTGCCTTAACATATCATCATATTGCACAGTCCTTCAACTCCTTTATTTTATTCTTTTTGGCATGATGGTAAATGGCACTATGTTTCTTATTTCCTTTTATTCTAATACATTTTTTACATATAGAAATGCTGCTGATTTTTATGTATTGATTTTGTATCTTGTTGCCTTGATATATTGCCTTATTACTTCTACATATATATATATTTTAAACATCATTTGCTTTCTATAGGTATATTATTGGCTTTCCATCTATGAACAGTGAAAGTTTCAAGTCTTCTTTTCCAACTGGGATTCCTTTTCTGTCTTCTCCTTGCCTAATTACTTCAGCCAGGACTTCCAGGACTATGTTGAATGATAGTAGTGATAGTTAACATTCCTGTCTTGTTCCTGATCTTAGTAGAAATGCTTCCTGCACTAAACCCCTGAGTATGATGTTGGCTGTGAGTCTATCATATACAGAATGCATAATATTCAGATATGTTCACCTATATTGTAAACCTATGTCTTTTTATTGGTGTATTCAAACCATTCACATTTAAGGTGATTATTGACACAAACTGTTTATTAGCAGTCTCTCTATTTTTGACTAATGGAACAGAATTGAGTGCCCTGAAATAAAACTGCACATATATAATCAACTAATCTTTGACAAAGGAGTGAAATACTGACATTGGAACTTACATTGGAACAAGGACAGCCTCTTCAATAAATGGTTCTGGGAAAACTGCACTAAAATATGCCCAAAAAAATGGACCAAGACAGCTCCCTCACACCATGTACAAAAACTAACTCAAAATGGATAAAAGACTTGGATGTAAGACCTGAAACCATAAAACACATAGAGGAAAACTTGAGCAAAACCCTCCATGAATTACAATTTAGAGATTCATTTCTGGACATATCTACAGCTGGCAAAAAAATAAAGGAAAATAAACAGCTGGGACGACATCAAACTAAAAAGCTTCTATGCAGCAAAAGAGACAGGCAAAACAAAAAGAAACGCAACCGAGTGGGAGAAAATTTTCACCCTCCATCAAAGTGATTAGGGTTTGATAAAAAAGATTCACAAGGAACTCACACAACTTAGCAAAAACAAAACAAGAAGCCTAGTAAAAAAATGGGGAGAGGAACTAAAAAGACATTTCTCCAAAGAAGAAAACAAATGGCCAACAGGCACATGAAAAAATGCTCAATGTCACTAGCAATAAGGGAAATGCAAATCAAAACCACAATGAGATACCACCTTACACCAGTAAGAATGGCCCACATCCAAAGAACAGACAACAACAAATGCTAGCATGGATGTGGAGAAAAAGGAACACTCTTACACTGCTGGTGGGAATGTAAACTGGTCCAGCCACTATGGAAAGATGTGTGGAGGACCCAAAAAGTAATGAGAATGGAACTACCATTTGACCCAGCAATTGCTCTTCTGGGAATCTACCCAAAGGAGACTTCAATACTTATACAAATGGACGCCTGTGCTCGGATGTTTTTGCAGCACTGTTTATAATTGCAAGGACATGGAAACAACCCACATGTCCCAAAACAGATGACTGGATGAAAAAGATGTGATATATGTACACAATGGAATATTACTCATCAACTAAAAATGTCAAACTTGATGCATTTGTGATAATGTGGATGTACTTAGAAGAAATCATATTAGCAGAAACAAGTCAGAAAGAAAAAGACCCCAAATGGTTTCACTAATATATGCGACATAGGAAAAACAAATAAAAGGTCAGGAGGAAAAGTCCAAAGAAGCTAACAACCAAAGTAAAGAACACAACTGGAGGTGTGGAAATGGATGTAAGTGGTCAAGGAGGGAAGGTGGTGGGTGAACCCTGGGGAATACCAAGATGTGAAATATATATATATCTTTATTATTTCACATATATCTATTTCACACATGTATTTCACATATCTGTGTATATATATATATAATTTAAATAAACCAAACTTAAAAACTTCTGTACTTCCACATCCCTTGGATTACAGAATTTCCAGTGAGCTAAAGGGAGTTTGAAAAAGTGCCTTCTGAGAGTAAGGAAAGGCTTGCTACCAGGAACTGGCTGCATTTTCTAGATGAAAAAATGCAGTCTAGCAGGCAGGAGAGGCTGACTTTATTTTGTGCAAAAAGACATGGGGTTGTAACTTTGTTTAGATCTGGAGCAGCTAGGACTTTAGACCCCCCTGTTTTTAAACAGGAGGTCCACACTTCTGAGAATCTACCCAAAGGATACAAAAACACTAATTCAAAAGGACACCTGTACTTGCATGTTTACTGCAGCACAGTTTAAATAGCCAGAATATGGAAACAACCCAAATGCCCAAAACAGAGGAATGGGTCAGAAAGTTGTGGTATATGTACACAATAGAATATAACTCAGCAATAAAAAAAGACAAACTTAGTCATTCATAGCAACATGGATGGAACGAGAAGGAATCAGGTTAGCAGAAATAAGCCCGAAAGGAAAAGAGAAATACTGGATGGTCTCACTTATATGAGGGATAGAGGGAAAACAAACACACAGACAAGAAATATTAACAATGTCAGCAGAACTGAAGCATAGAGCAAGAGAGGGGGAGAGAGATAGAATGGGGGGAGGGGGAGGACACAAGACATTAAGATGGTTCACTGGTGATTTAGGTGGTGGGAAAATCTCAGGGTAGACAAAGATGTGAAATATATATGTGTATAATCAATTTTTTAAATAAAAGAAAAAAATGAAAAAGAAAATAAAGAGGCCCACGACTCCCATTTCAATGAGTATTTTTTGCATTCTCCAGGTAGATGCCTAGATTAAAAAAAATCACAACAAAGACTTGGTGTGGAGGTGAGGAAATGAGTGCTGTGAGTAGCAGAGGGCATTCTGGTCCATTTCTAGAGAAGTCATCCTAATACTCACTTTGGGCTCATGCCACTTCCTAACTTCTTCCTTAGGCTCGGTTGAGTTTCCATCCAGTCTGGTTTTGTTTTCCCGTTGGCACCAGAGGCATTTCTGCTTTAGACGAAGGATGGGATTGGTGGTGGGGGGGGGGGACAGGATTAACTGGGGTATGTATGGTGACCCCTTTTCCCCCCAGTACTGCTGCCCCTGTGGCTTCAAGGCAGTAAGTAATGTCCTTTGCCTTTTTCTGCCACAAAGCTTTTAACCCTAGGGTTCCCTCTTCTCTCAAAAGGTTAGAGTTATGCAAGTTATAGCCCAGTGCATTAGTACACCAGCCAGACACAGGATTCTGAGTTTCATGGGGATTTTTCCTGTGGGATTTCTTCAGTCACTTTCATTTCCTCAGAGCATATTCATGGCTATTATACTTTTTTCCTTTAGCAATATCTCTCTGAATTCTATTTATTATGCATCATGCATTATTCCCAATATTCATATTTAAATGCATAAATGCAGACTGGCATTTTATTTCTACTTTGATCAAGATCACCATTTTTAGGCACTATAATTTAGTGAAGTCAGACTTGAGATTTTAAGATTTCCTTTAGTATTCTTGTTTTTAGAGAAAATATATTCTGTCCGGGTGACTGCAGTGATTCTAAGAAAATTATGCAATAAATATTTTAAAAGTGAAAATAATTGACACCAAGAGACATGGTATAGCACCTTTCAGTGTTTGGTTGAATAAAACTAGTTTAAATGTGTATACACCATTAAAATGCAAGTGATGGAGTGAGGTCTGCCTATTAATAAGCAGCATGACACTAGGAAGAAGAATATGCTGTGTGAATTTCTGATTTTTGACTCTGAAACTCTCGCAGTATATTTCAGACATCCAAACAATGATAAACGCCATTACTAAGAGAGAATTCTTCATATCAAATGTCTACTGAGCTTATTGTGGAATCCATTTTTATTATTAAATTATAATAATCATGGCAATTTACACTTCTATGGGACATTATGCCTTACTCTTATATGCAATTTCCCATTTGAGCCTCATAACACCTCTGAAAGGTACAGAATGTATTGAGTTATAATCATTATTTTACTGAAGAGAAAGTAGGACATAGAAAAAATGAAGGAACTTTCAAAATTAACAAGAGTTGGATGCAGAAATGGAATTCAACTCTCTGGAATATGAATACAGCTTTCAAATGAAGGGCAATCAGACATCATTTCAATTTTCCATCTGTCACTTACTACCTATGTGACCTTGGACAAATCACTTAATCTTTCTGAATTTCCATTTCCTTGATGCTAATGGTAATGTCTACCTCAATGAATTTGGTGATGATGAAATATATGTACTTATATTCTCTACCATATATATGTTATGAATAGTATAATGCCTGGAAAACTCTACAGCTCATTAACTTGCTGTTATTACAATATTAATTTGATATACCATTAGGGGCAGTAAAATCACTATAAAATCATTCATTCATCTTTAAAACAGGAAGATTAGAACTTGAACTCACAGTGCTGTGTTGATATTAAATAAGATATTAAAAGGAAAAATATTTGGCAGAGTATTACATATCCAGACATTCAGCCAATTATAACTAATAGTGTAATTATTTTCATCTGTATCAGGACTTACCTTTCTGAAAGTGACTGAAATTTCAAATTTTAAGTGAAGATGCGATTTGATAGTTCAAGTAATGCAATGACTAAGGGATGTTTCTTACTTCTGGTGTGTCCAGATGAAGAATATTAAACTACATCTTCTCGATCTTTTACCACCTCATCCAAATCTTTGGGATTGGCTCCATTTTCAAGCTCGCTTCAAAAAGTTTCCAGGTGTATAGATTGCATGGTTTCTGTCTTAATATAAGCATCCCTACCCAGCAAAGGCCCCAGGAGTCATCTGGTTCTGTCAGCTGAGGTAGTGTGCTCATCCCTGTATCAGTCATTCTGACCAGATGACTGTGATGAGGAGATTTGTTTAGTCTTGGGTAATATGCAAACATTAATACATCATTAGCATTCTGTATATACTTGTTCTCAAAGAGATAGTTCTAATTGTTGGTCTGTGTAATTAGACTGTTCTATTGTAGTTCCATAAGCCGCAGTGCACCTTCATCAATAAAGTCTCTCATTTTCATGCTTGAAAACACAGCAGAGTGGGATTTAGCACAAATAGAATGAACAGAACTATTTATTAACATTGTCACCAGTTCACACTATTCATTATAATTAAACATTTAGGTGATGAGTCTCTACATGATATAACAGCACCATGTGCCGGACATTGTAAGAAGTCTAAAAGGTTCCACCTTTCAAGAGGGTCTCAGACTCATGGGATGACAGAGCAGATAGCTCTTCCAAATACAGGGCTGAAGGGGGCATTACATCATGTTGGGCCTCCGATCCCAACATGTTATGCAAAGGCAGAGGAGGATATGAATCCTGGGTGGGTTAGGCCAGCACGGTGACAAAAACTGAGAGGTGGTGATAGATATTTGCTGAAAAGTTGAAAACAAACATTTGGTTTAAGGTTTCCAAAGCCTAGTTCTCCAAAGTAGACCAGGATGTGTGATTACTCTGGAGTCAGGGAGCATATTGTTTGCAGGTCTATGAATGTGTAACTTCTTTAGTCCCAAACACTATTCTCTTTCACTTGCCTCTTGATTGCACCAGGTAAATGAAAACATCTGGAAATTTCCAGAGACAATTGCTCACTTCTCCCTCACCCCTGGGAACTACTTTGATGATTAAAATGAATCAATAGCATCCATTCATTCAGCCAGCCAGTGAGATCCTCCGAAGTGTCAGTTGTGGCTCAGTCACATCATCTTTCAAAAGACACTAGTATATGTTTCTTACCTGAAATCTAAGGTGCATACATTTTGGGGAAGGGCGAGGCCTGTTTAAGTTTGCTGAGAGCCAGGATCAGTGGGATGTTTGGAAACATCAGAGGGAAAAACTCTCTCGGCCATAGACAAGGCACAGGTGGATTTCACTAGGTTTTCCCCAAGAGCTGGGTTTCTCAGTAGGGGAGAAAATGTGTGCAAATGAAGAGAGACATGAATAAAACCACCTGGAGAGTATCTAGGAATTGGGCGGTAACTTGCCATGCCTGACGTGTTCACGGAGACCATGCAAGGGAGAAGGTGAAAGGTTTGTGTGCAGCAAATCACAGCAGATCTTTGAGGTCTGACTTTCCTCAGCAATGGTGATGTGGGCACAGGCACAGAAGAGATTCAAACAGGGCAGTGATATACTTGCTAGACATAATTCTCAAACCTAGTCACTAAGTTGGAGGAAAACAGTTACTTGTATCATTCTATATAAGCCCTGTTCTAGGGAAACCCAATGAAACTGAATGCAAACAAATTACGTAGACAAATAATCGCCACACTTAGAGGGATAATAGTTTCTTGAAATGGAGACCTTTGGTGCAATATAATTCACGATTCCAGTGACCACAAATAACCAGAATATTTTTTCAGAACTACTTCCATGATCTGATTAAGGACTGCTTTCCTGACTGGTAAAATACGTAAATCGGACACAAATTGACTAGAGAAGTGAACTGCATCGCTGGATGCATTTAATATTTTAAGAGGAAACACAACTAAGTTCTTAAAATGTACTCTAGTCTCACTTTAGCAGTGACCTTGGGATCTTTGCTGTAAAATCATCTGGCAGGCACAAGAAAACGAAAAGACATTGTGATGCTTGAGTAACTAAATCCGCTTAGATGAAATCCAAAAGTCCATCTTATTCTGAATTCTGTGCCATGACAGTCTTAACAAATATCAGGTTTATATTCAAATGATGATGACCTTGTGCTTGTTATTTAGAAAATTTAGAGAGATTAGTATTCCAAAGTAGTTTTGGGACTTCTATTTCTAACGCTGGAAACAGACTTGTAGAATGCCACGTAAATCTTTTAGCTTTTCTTACTGACCTGGCACTTATAACTTAAGCCTTCACGCCTAACACAGCCATGATCTCCTAACATTTTACAACTGAGAGCAACCTTTCTGTTAATCAAGGAAACTCTTAAAAGTTGTTGGAAAGGAAAGGTAACTGGTGACTTTCAAAACAATCATTTCTGACAAAAGGTAAGTGTTCATGTTTCTGAATAGAGAGATCTAGGAAAGGCACTAAAATTAGATTGTTTAGCATTTCCTTTGACCTTAAGTTCCTTCTGAACTTCAGATCAATGGGGGGGGGAAGGGAGGTAGGGTGCATTATCAAGGAGCCACTGCACTCACATCTCCCCTCACACATTGTGTCAGACTATGCTAAGTGAACTCAATTATTTCTCTTTAATGTGGAAGGCAGTCCAGAAACCTACTTTCCTTCTACTCTATAGAGCACAGAAATTATTTTTTCCTCCTACAGTGATGACATGAAATATATTTTTGGTCTCTGTTAGTTGACATGCAAATGGAGCCACTGTATCACAAGTGAAAACTCATTAAAAGCCGCTGGAATGCAATTGTGTTATCTCCCAGGAACACAGAAAATAACATTAGTCATCACTCTAGTGCATTTCCATTTGCTAACATAGTGAAATTACACACCCCGTCCCTACCCCATGAGGTTGCCATAGAAAATTTTCATATTTTATTCGACTTCCATGAGACAAAAGCCCTAGCTGTTTATTAAGACACTTCAAAGATTAGATTGTGACTGCCACATGATTCCTAGACAACCTTGGAAACCTGCTTTTAAGGTCTCATATAGAAATTGCTGACACATAGAAATTGCTGAAAACTCCCTATTAAGTGCTTGGAGTTGTTGCTTAGATTGCACACATTTGACTAAATTAGAGAGGAGAGAGGCTAAAGTATGACAAAAGTGGCATCATTGAAATATATACCCTTTTCTCTAATATTTTATTATTTAAGGAAAGTAAGTGACTCCTTTGCAGAGATAGTCGCAATGCTTCTGTCTTTTGAGACCACAGCTAATATACATTAGAAAGATATTTGGGAAATTGTACCCATTTGGTTACATAGCTAGATAATTTGGGGAGTGCAACTTCACTCTACTGCCACCAATACCTTATTATATTACCATTCCGTCCCCTCCACCCTCTTCTCCCTCTTTCTCCACAGGTAACCAGCATAGGTTTACAGATTCTAAAAGTTATTTTTATTGTTTTGTCTGTTTTCTTCCTTTATTTATGTTTTGCAACTGAGAGAAATCATCCAATGATTGTCTCTGTCTTTATGACTTATTCCACTTAGCATAGTCACATCAAGGTCCACCCATATAGTCTCAAGAGACATTATTTCATCTTTTTGATAGCCGAGTAGTATTCCACTATCTGTAGCGGCCACGACCTCTTTATTCAGTCATGTCAATAGGCATTTAGGTTGATTACCTGTCTTGGTTCTTGTGAATGATGCTGCTATTAAGAAAGGAGCCTATATATGGTGGAGGGAGAAACCTGGGGAATGCAATGATGTAATGTGTATATACATAATATATATATATATATACATACACAAATATGTAAACAACAGAAGGATTAATAAAAAAATAAATATAAAACCCTGTTTTTATTACTTTTTTAAAAAAGAAAGGGGCATATAAATCTTTTCTTAGTATTTATGTATTCTTGGGAAAAGTACCCAGAAGTGGTATTGCTGGGTCATATGGCATTTCCATCATTAGCTTTTAAAGACATCGCCACATCATTTTCCAGAGACCGCACTGATTGACATTTCTACCAACAGAGGGGAAGGGTTCCTTTTTCTGCACACCCTTGGCAACATTTTTGTTTCCATAACCAAATCTTGAAGCTGGAGGTACTATCCACTCTGAAGAAATGTCAGAGTGTAAAAATTAAGCAAGTAAAATATGTGAAAGAAGCTAACAGTGATTGCTATAAATAAAATTAAGTAGAACATTGTGTGGAGATTTAGTAAAAGGATGATTTTTGGAAGCTTAGAGGGATGTTTGACAAAAAAGTGTATATATTTGCATTGTTTAACGCTATTTCTAAGGTGCGCAATATGATTTAGTATCCATATTGAGAAATGAGTACTATGATTAAAATCAATACATCCATCACCTCACACAGCCTCTTTTTTTTGTGGCAAGAAAAATTAAACTGTACTTCTCAGCAGATTTCGAGCATTTAACTACATTGACTGTGCTATATATTACACCCCAGAAGTTTGTAGCCTGTGTTCCGTGAGCTGTTCTGCTGTCTATGCTACTTGGCGTGTTTTCTGAGTTCAACCATCCTGTTCGTGACCCCAATTGTAGTGCATTGCAACCCCATCCTAGATGGGTTCTTTATTGGTTCTGGCAGCTAAAGAACAACGTTGGAGCCCTCGGTGGATTTTACAGGCTTCCATGCTCTCGGGGAACCAGGTAGGCTAGGCTCAGGGCAGGGATCTGGGAAGCAGGTGAACCCCCCTCCCCCCAGCCTCCCAGGAATCTTCACACTTTCTCTGGCCTTCTCTCTTTTTGATATCTCCAGTCTGTCCTCTTGGGGTGATGCTGCCCCTTTATCTCCTCCTCCTGGGCACGGGTGCACACAACTCACACCTGCGCACACCTTTGGAAGCAGGCATAGGCAATTTCACAGGTGCTGGACAGAGAGGCTAATGAGGGAAAGGTACAAACCTAATTCGTTTATCCTGGAACCCTTTGAACAACATCTCCCCAACCCGTTAGCAACCACTGTTGTACTCCCTGCTATGATGAGTTCAGCTTGTTTATAATTGCCCATAATTGCACGTGTGAGATTAGATAGTATGTTAATTTCTCTTTCTGACTTAGCATAATGCTGCTCATGTTCATCAGTGCTACGAATGCCAGGCTTTTCTTGTTCTATATGACTGACTATACTTATATACGTGTATCTATAGTCCATTTTATTTAACTACCATATTTTCCTTTTTCTCTAGCCATTTTTATCTGTCTGTATGCCTCTCGGGCTGCTTGCATATTTGGCTATGTTGAATAATGCTGCGATGAATATGGAATGCAGATTATCTTGTCCACATATTGGTTTCATTTCTACAATCAGGATAACTGGATCATATTTAATCTTGGGAAAGAGCAGCCAAGTAAAGATTGACGGGAGAACATCCCAGAGAGGGGGAATCCGAATGCGAACAATAAGATGCTCAATGACCGAGGCATTTTCTTTAACGAATTAACCACTTTAAACTATTTAACATCTATATTTTTCTTCTGTTATTTTTACAATGTTTCTATAACAGTATCATGCTTTAGGAGAAAAGATATTTCTTACCTGTGACTATTAAACCTTATCTATTGCTCATGTGGTAAACGCACTCCCATTTTGTTCTTTATATCATGACTCATTTTTCTCTTTTATCTTGTGGGAGTGATAGTTTACATTTAGCTCTATTAACCTTTTTAATGCTCTTTAATTTTTATAGGTTTAGAAATATTCTTTCTATCGAAACATAATTAACGTTTAAGTCACCAACGTTTATTTGTGCTTCATCTTTGGTTTAAGGTTTTAGATTAAGGCAGTAGGTATAGCTTGCATTTATTTGAATGATTAGGAAATAAATTTCATTCTTTTTTAAAATGTTCAATCTATACTCAAAGCACTTAATTGGAAATCACTTTCCTGTTGATTTTAAATGCTACCTTATTGTATATTAAGTTAGATAGCTAAATCCAGACTCTGCAATGTCTCGCTTTCAGTTGTTGCCCTGTATCAGTTTAAAAAAATATGTTTTAATGTCATAGCTAAGTATTGGGGACAGAATTCCTTATTATTCCTTCTCAAAAATTATTTAAATATGTTCACTAAAAATTTTATCACCTATTATTTCAGGTCTATCTTTGAATCTTTACCAATTGATTGAAATGGTAATTTGATGGAAACAAATTGAAAATTATACATTACACTCTCAGGCAATAAAAATTTTAACTTAGATTATTCCTAAAATTTTGTTGTTTACTATGATAAATGTGCTGTTTTTAACCACACTAATTAGCTCTAAAAATATGTACAGTGCATTGGCTTAGATTTTCATAAATGAACAGCAAGTGACCCTCGAGGTAGGGATGTGCTTGTTTTATTCACAGAACTGTGAGGAGGTTCTATTGACTCAGGGCGAAAACGAGGGCCTGGCAAGATGGCGGCGGAGTGAAGACGCTGTACTCGCTTCTTGCGTAGACTCACCACTAAATGGCAGCAGAACAAAGCCAGTAACCCCTGAAGTCAAAGGGACAGTTATGGGACACAGCAGGAGCAATGGGGCAGCAGCAAGAGGTAGGAAAAGGTTTAATTCTACTATGTTTACAGAGATGCCGGGGTAGTTGCCACTCGTAAGAGGCAGAGGCGGCTGCTGAGCAGAGGGCCCCATAGGGCTGTTGACTTACATCCGGGACTTTGGAGACTCGGCACATCACTGTACAGCTCACTGGATCAGGGGCTGTACAGAGTTGGCATCCACGGTAGAGGAAGCCCTGATAACTAGAAAAGCCAAGTTGTAGGAGATCATTACTGGCCGGAGCCTGAGTCTCTCAATCAAGAACAGGTGGAGGCCGAGCAGGTGGGGTGAGCCAGGGCAGACCGTGCGTCTCCTCATAGGTGTGGCTGCCACTTACAGCCCAAGGTTGGCTACTCGGATCACCTGCCATAGTATTAGAGACTAAGGCTATAGAAGTAGCAGGTTCAGATCATACAAAGTGCTTTTTGGACTCAAGTGAGCTGGAGAGTCATTGCTAGTTCGGAGTGAAGAGATACCCCTTTATTGTATACTCTTGGTTCCTTTGTCCTAAATAAATATGCGTTTATTTTGGGCTCTAACTTCTATTCCATTGGCCTGTGTGTTTGTTTTTAGTCCAGTACCATACTGTTTTGATTACTACATCTTGTAGGTTAGTTTTGAATTCAGGGAGTGTGATGCAGCCGTTCTTTTTTTGTCAGAACTGCTGTGCCTATTCTGGGTGTTTTGGGTGCTCAGATAAATTTCAATAATGTTTGTTTTTTTGCCTCTGAAGTCACTGAAACATTGATTGAAAAATATTTCTACAATTCTAAAACGTTTATTTAAAGGTCTTTATTTTATATTGAATGCAGTGTATTGACTTTTTAAAACTATGCATGTAAACTTATTAAAGAAAGCCACCATAACCTCAACTAAATGAGGCTCTCTGGGCCAGAGGCAAGAGATCTTTTTAAAATGCCTGGTGGATTCTCATATGCAATCAAAATGGAGAACTGCTAACTCATCAATAAACCTGGAAGAGGTACGGTGATGATGCCAATAATGATGTTACATATATGAGAACCAAGGTTGCGTGTGGTTAAGCAGTTCGTTTGAGGTACTGTTGGTGGTGACTGCTGGAGTCTGGGAGGGACTCCAGGTAATGTGATTCCAGAATCTGGTAGTCTACTGCACCTTGCCAATCAACACACTGTTTCCTAGAACTCATTGAAATTTGTGTCTCTAAACTTCACAAGTTCTTGCATTCCCTCGCCTCCCCCGCTTTCCCCTGCTTCTTGCAGGTCCTTGTAAGTCTCACATGTATGCCTCTTTCTGAACTTGCAATGGAGTGATGTCTCATGTTGAAAATATTGTCAGTTGAAAATGCATTGAATACACCAACATAGCGAGCATCAGACCTCAGCCTTGTCCACCTTTAATCGGTTCAAAACACAGAAGCCTGCAGTTAGGCAGATTTATCTAAGTCTGTTTTGAAATAAAGTGTGGAATACTTTAGACCCAGATGGATGTTTTAGACAGGAGGGGATGCAAAACAGTATCAAAAATCACTGGCGATGGGACACGGTAGAGGACCAGGTATTTATGCTCTTGACCTTGCCTAACTGGGAAGTTCAGCTTTTGCCCCTGCTCCCTGCATCATGAGAGTCTGTAGGGTACCTTGCTAGCCTGGGGAAAGATCACAGTTCACACTTTGAAGTATGGTTTCTTTTGAAAGATTATTACTTTTCACCATGGTAAAAGTGAAAGTAGTCAGTGGAATCATCTTAAGTTGGGGGGGTGTCTCTATCACATGCCTCCATATCACTAAATCTCCGTCTATAGGAATCTATTTGTTGGACTCAAGGATATCTGTACTTGAATTGTGCTTGTCACTTGCTAGCTGTAAGACCTTGGAAGCTCACTCAGACTTTGTAAAGTTCACTTCGCTCCTTAGAATTGGGGACATCGCTGTAGAATGTAGGCGTTTGAAGTCAGTAACATGACACTTAGATTAGGTGTGAGCATTGGGCTTCCTCCTTCAGGCCTCAAATAAAACATAGCCACGCATGACTCAGTGTCCCTTAGGAAACCAGGAGAACCATGATTAGGTGAATTGTTAGCCTCTCTAAACCACTATGAGTGACCCCCACCACCACCTTACACCCACACTCCAATTAATCTCAAAAGGGAAACTAGTAGAAATGCTTTGAGGCTCTAAGGGAAGCCTCCCCCCCCAACAGAGCTGGAATTCATGTCCTCTTAGGTGCTGAGGAGGCACCACTGACGGAATTAATCTAAGCCAAAGGAATGGAATGCACAGGGTTTCTCTGCCCTGCCAGTGCTTTTTGTATTTAGAAACCATGTATTTCCTGTTCTTTGTTTTTTAAAGCCCCATCCAATGACTTAAGATGATCAGACTAACCTTGGTAGAAAGAGTATAGGACAAGGTTCCTTGACTGTGTCTGGCTCTAATAAATGGTGTGTTCTGAAAGTTAATATTGACATCTAGGATTTCATGGTTCTTCTGTAAAATGATAGCAATGAGTTTGATGATCTCTCAAATGATCACATTTTATAATTTTACAGTGATCTAAAGAGCCATGCTCTTATGTAATAGAGAACATGCCATCCAGTGTAAAATTAGAAGGCTTCCTCTATTTTAAAGGAATTTATAGAAATGGCAAGCTCACTTACAGGTACAGTTTATATTCTTACACGGCTCAGTCGAATGCCTTTACAGTATTAATACATGAAAATCGCCTAGTGCTTTGCCACTTCTAAGAATTTTATTTGCTGTCTATGGAAAGCCTGTGATATAAAGGAGGTATCATCATGCACATTTTGTAGATGAACACAGTCCATCTCAGGGGTAAGAGACTTAGACAAAGTCACACAGTTTAAAAAATTAAAGAGCCAAGGCATCAATCAGCGTTTTATCATGATGGGCCTTACCTGAAGAAATTCCCTATTTCTGTCTCTGACTTTTGTTTCTCTAGGATATGGATTCCCAGCAATAAATTCGCATTGTGGTCACATGCGTTGGGTTTGAGTCACAAGTGAAACATGACTGCTCCTGTGAGTCAGCATTTTGGGGATCCCACCGGAACTGGAACTCTTTTAAGGCCTGACCCTCGGTGATTACAGATTCAATGAGGAAGAAAGGTGCTATTCTTTTATGAGAAGTGTAATAAATGGCTGTGAAATATTGACATTGGATGTACAGTTCTCATGCCCTTGGCTGATCTGGAGTACGTTCTCTTTCTGAGCATATTTGTTGCCTGGGTTTATTTGTTCTGCAAAGAAAGACCGTTTCTTTAATCATTTATTTCCCATGACTTTTAGTTGCCTAACCTGGGGATTCTTGCTCTAAAGAAGTGGTTATTAGGAGGAAGGTTTTTCCAACACATTTTCCAAAAAAATGAATACTGCCTGTGAGTGTGGTAAACAGAAGACTGCAAACAGCTGTGCCGTCCTAAGACAATGGGTGTATTTGTACTAGGGGTGATACTACATTCTAGCTTGACTACATTGTTTCCGAGTCTCCAAGTGGTCACTTAATTTGAAGCTGTTAACAAAGCAAGCATCATTCGTGCTCCAGAGACCATCTGTTAAAACCAGATGATCAGAGAGCATGACAATAGCTGAAAAGGTGTTTTATTTGTTGAGCATTGGAAGCAATGGATACTACAAGCACTATAGGAAAGGGGGTCTGATGAAATGAAGAGTCATGGCAAAATTGTTGAACATTAGTCATTGTTTCCTCCTCTCGAATATTCCTTTACCAAAGCCAGCTGAAAACCCAGGCTTTCATTTTCCATTGCATTCTGAGTAGTTGTGATGTGTAATAGCATTGCTGATACAAGTAAAACAGGTGGAGGATCAGTGGGCTGTAAGGCAGTCTGGCCTTTGTTTCTGCTAAAAGTTCTTACTCGAGGGGAATCTACCCTGAATTAAAAGGCAGATTATCAATTTGAGAATTCATAAGAGTTTGCAGGTACATTTGTCTGTATATATGTATACAAACATATATGCATATATGTATACATATCATAGTAGAGAGAAGCTAGTTTTTGCAATCAGACAAACCTGGTTTACAATATTGATCCCTCCGTTTCCTATCTGAGTAATCTTGGGAAGAGAAACCTCTTGGAGTCCTAGTTTTCATGTCTGTGTTACGGGATCAATGAAATCTACTTTGAGGCTTATTGAAAGTAACAACTGTAAAATGCATGTACACTGAATAGGTACATATTATATGCAAAACATACTAGGTGCATGCAAATGTTGTAGCTAAATAATTAATTTATTCTAATTAGTTTATCTTCACTGAAACTCCAATGCATCCATTATAATAACTTCCCAGTTGTTTTTGTATTAAGGCTTCATGGTTTACTTATGATTACTATTGTTATTTCATGATTGCATTCATTATTTGAGTTTATTTATTGGCGGCTTATACTCTGGAGAGGAGGTGACTGGAGTCTGGACCATTAGATAATGACAGGGTGAGCTACACGTTTTACATCTTGTGCATACCATAAGAAAGGGAAATGACTAGATTGCACTTACCTTTTTCCTTTTAACCTATTAGAACTAGAATAAAAACAACCAAATTAAAGCAGTTGGCAAATGAAGTCAAACACAAAAAGGGAGATGCTGTGCAATCCTGTTCAAAAATAGCCAAAACTAATACAAGCTATTAGACGTCACTAAGGCCTGGTGGGTTAGTGAGAGAGGCCTCAAAGCAGGGTGGAAAAGTTCTGGTGACAGTTGACTAGGGAGCAAATAACACAGGGTGGGTTTACCTTGTGAACATTCATCAGGATAAACACTTGCTCTTTTGTAAGTTTATCATTAAATACCAAGTCTAAAAAAAGTAACATAATGATTTTTTTCTCTTTAAACAACTTGAAATACACAGGGAAAGAAGTTAAAAAATCATGTGTAGTTCTACCACCAAAGTATAAACAACACTACCATTTTAACTTATCTTCATTGCTTTGAAACAAAATGAGAGTCATGGTATGCATGGAATTGTAAATCTCCATTTTGATCATTTGTTTCAGTTTTTCTAATGTCAGCTTAAAAAATATGGTTTCTGGCCAACTGAGGTGGTCCTCGCACTCTAGATCCTTTATTTCTGGTCTTTCATTTCCCTTTTCTAAAATAAACCTGCCTTTGTCACCCCCAAATGTAAGTAATAAAAAAACAGAAAACATAATTTCTAATACCTACATGTTATTTCACTCTATAGGCTTCCTTTATCATTGTTGATGAGTTGTAGATGACAGTTTATTCCCATGTTTTTGTGCTAATAATGACGTAATTAGAAGTGCTGTGCATAAATGTTTCTGCATCTGTGACTGTTGCCTTAGAATAAGTTCCTATAAGTGAAATCACTGAGTTATGAGATTGGAATATGTTAAGCCCTGGGAAAATATGTCCAGTTGCTCTGTGATAAGATTGTCAACTTATATTCTCCCTAGCATTTGAAGGTACTGATTTTCTCTGAAGCTTTGTCATCACAAGATAATATTTCATATTTATTAACAGTTTACTAAGTACCGCTTGCCACTCAAGTTTTATCTCACTTATGACTCAAAATAACACCCAGTTAAGTACTCTATCCTTATTTTACAGATAAGGAAGCCAGGGCTCCACACATAAAGTCCTCAGCTAAGTAATTAATATACCCCTGACCTTTTCAGTTAGAAAACGCCAGCTTTTCGCTGCCACACTTTGCATTGGTTTCCTATGGGTGTTTTCACATGGCCATTTATCAGTATTCTTTCTCTATTTTCTTTCTCAGTAGCGACTCACAGGCTTCAATTTTGAACAACATGTTGATCTTTATTGCTAACTTTAGAAAAATGCACAAAACAACACACAGAGTAAATATGGTAAACAACAGTAAAGTAGTCTTCACACAGCAGAACTCCCTCACTCGTAAAGTCCGGATCACCAGTAACTTGTATCTAACTATGAATATAATGGATGATAAAGCTAACGTGCTCAACATCTATGGAGATAACTTTAGAATTTCTGTCAACATTTTTGAAAAAGGTCATAGGTGCTTATCTATTTTCATGATGCAACTGGCTTTTCTGGTCTTAAACAGAGACCTGTTTCTACCTCCCCCCCCCCCCCCCCCCAGTTCTGAGCCTTTATCCTGTGCAACTAGAGACAGAGACTAAGAAGACTAAGTAAAGCCTGGTGCAAGTAACAGCAAAACAGAAACCATTGGGGGTGTTTCACAGAGGACATAGACCCTGGAGCCCCCGGGGGGTTGGAAACACACAGACGGGGCTGGACCCCAGATCTAGGCAAATCAAGTGTCCGGCCAACGCAGTCCTGGTTGGAAGCTGGTCCTGGGGCACTGGTCACACTTTAGTCCCAGGCTCTCTCTCTGCCCGTGGGGGCAGTTCCACCTCGGACCTCCCCGGCTGGCCAGCGTGGGGCTTGGGCTTGCTGGAAGGGCTGGGGCCCTAGACTCGGCCATACCAACATGAAGCCCCTTCAGTGCAGGGGCGGGAAAACCGGAAGAGCAATGTGTCCTGGGGCGGGGAGTGGCAGAAGGTCCCACTGTCCTCAAGCTGCTGGGCTCTTACCGTCCTCCGTTGCTGGTGGGGCGCTCCAACGAGCTGTCCTGCAGACCCCTCAGGACGCCGGGTGCCTCTCACCTGAGGGTCCTGACAGAGAGAGGTTCAAGGGCCAGTTTGGCTTCCATGTCCAGGAGTCATCCCTGCGGCCACCCGTGGGGGTGGTGTCCAGGCCGTGGGCTCCGGAGGCCCAAGATGTGAGGCTGCAGCTGTGACTCGGGCTGGAAGATCCCTGCAGCCTGACTAGGCGGCCTAAGGCCGGCCGGCCGTCCTCAGTCTCTGGGCTCCTCAGGCGGGGTGCCCAGCTCGGATGAGGACCCCCTTGCTGAGCCTGCTGCTGCCGCGCGATCCCCTGGACTCGCGCTGGCCGCTGGTGGGGCGTAGGGGCTCGGCCCGGGCAGCTGGTAGCCGGGGACGTGTGGGTTCACGGCGTCCTTGGAAAGCAAGATGGCGACGCCGGGTATGGGCCTCCGCCTTTGGGGCCTCGCAGCCGGCTGCTCAGGCCTGGGTGTATGCCTCCTCCCCCGGGCCCGGGGGGCCGGCTGCTCACGCCTGGGTGGCTGGGCCTGGTGGCCGGGCCCCTCGTCGAGTGGCCGGTGCAGGCGCAGCAGCCGGGTGACCTGGTGCAGCCCCCTAATGTTGCGCTTGAAGATCTCGGCGCACGAGATGGCCTTGGCGGCGGCGTGACCGAAGCCGCTGAAGACCACGGCGCGCGTGTTTGGCTGCTCCATGCGCCTGGTGGCGAAGGCCAGCAGGTTGCGGATCCGGCTGCCGTCCTTGACCAGCACGTGCAGGGCGCCGGGCGCCAGGTCGGTGAAGGGCCGGGTTGGCCGGTTGGCCTCGGCGCTCGCCTGGGGCCTGGCCTCCTCGCCTGGCTCTGGCTGGGAGCTGGGGGACTCGGGGCTCCCCTGGGGTTCACCTGCGTCCTCGGACTGCATGGCTATGGGGGCACCGGCTGGGTGGAGGGCTGAGGTCACCGAGCTGGGGGACTCGGGGCTCCCCTGGGGTTCACCTCC
>PVHY01013347.1:0-41637 GCA_004024945.1 Uropsilus gracilis
ATAGATAGATAGATAGATAGATAGATAGATAGATAGATAGATAGATAGATAGATAGATAATAAAAGAGGTCTGAAAAGCTGGGAGCAGTGTTGCATGCCTTTAATGCAGCCTAGAATGGGAGGCTGAGACTGGGAATCACTTGAGTCCACGTGTTTGAGACCCACCCAGGGAAACATAGTGAGACCTAGTCTCAAAAAAACAGCTGGGTGTGGTGGTGCGCACCTGTAATTCCAGCTACCTGGAGGCTGAGGTTAGGGATCACTTGAGTCTGGGGTAGCCCGGGCAACTAGAGTCTGTGGTTCTCTGGACAATATAGCGAGATCTGGTCTCTTAAAAAAAAAAAAAAAAAAGTCTGAAAATAAATAGAGTAAGCAATGTAGAGAAATAAATCCTGAGAACAAAAAAATAACACTACTGAAATTAAAATTTCAATGAGCAAATGAAATAGATTACATAAAAAGGAGAATTTTTAAGCTAGAAGATTAATGAAAAACAATCTTTAATACCATCCTAATGGAAACAAAGTTATGGAAATTTATGAATAGTTGGAAACAGATTCTAGATGTTGACTTGCACAGTGAAAGTTGTCACAGCATCCATGGCACCAACTTTCAATTTCTTTGAATGCTCCATCAATCTATAAATTCAAGTACCAGAAAGAGCAGTACTTTAGACACAGCTGGAGTGATCAAGTCATGGAGTTAAAGTTTATAGGTGGTGTCCATGGTGACAATATAAAGCCAATTCTTTTTCTGTATTGGACCTTGAAGATGGTTCAAATTCAACCCAGAAGGATATCATTGTAGAATTTATTATCAAAGGTGAAGATTTCAAGCATGGCTCCATCTTGGGAATATTTTGCATGAGGCTGAGAAGACACTGCAATTGACTGCTACAAGTACTTGGAGGCGCTGGACAACAATATTAGAAAAATCAAGAACCAGAACTGTAATGGATAGTTTGAACACTAATGCACGTAGATGAGTATACTGATGAACTAATGTCCAGTGAGCGAGTCTGTAATATCATTCTGCCCTGATGACAGAAATGCTGTGTACTAGAGGAAGCTGAGTCCTGGGTCAGTAGTCTAGAATACATACGACATAGATATGGAGTAAAGTGGAGAAAGGATGAGGCATTGAAGAGATCACCATCACCTGATCACCACAGAAGCTACAAAGACACTTCCTCACTGCACTACAGGAGTTGGAGCTGGAGTCAGTCTCCCCACAGGAGGAGCCCCTGAGCTCAACAAGAAATCCAAGACATCACCACAGCAGGTCCAGATCAAGTGCTCAGATCCTCACCATAGTCACAGTGTACACAGGAACCACCCAAGTCTCCTGAAAGAGAGATCCAAGATCTAAGAAAGGCCAGTGGGGAAACAGTACACTCAGTTTGGTTTTAGTCCAGCTGACCTCTTGTGAACTTAAAGGCATCTGTCTATCTGGAAGGATTAAAGAGTTACCCTAGATAGCTATGAAAATATTTTAATTTTTTTGAACAATTTTCAAAATATTTTTTAAATAAGAGGTACCAAAAAGTAACAATAAAAAGACTAAAGGGCTAAACATGGACAGGTAACAAAAAGAAAGGAGGCAAAGAGACCAGAGTATTCATGGTTGGGTGGGGTATTCTCATGAGGATCAATAAATATGCAATCATTTATTGTAAAAAATCCAAAAATTTAAAATAAATAAATAAATAAATAAGTGAGTAAGTAAGTAAATAAATAAGTAAGTAAATAAATAAAATAAGAGGTTCCAAGCTTTCTGTGTTTTTGAATCATAACCTACAGGTGTGGATTTGAGGGAATACTACTTTCCCAAGGACCGCTTTTAACCCCTTGTAAACAAATTGTGACTTTACTCAAATTAATGAGGCTAGAAAGGATTTGGGATATTTGATTCACCAGCAGAGAATGTGGCCACCTGGTGGTTTTTTTGTTATGAAATCTGATATACCCATTTCCCAGTGTTTATTTTTTGCCTTGTTCCATGATTACAATTGTTCTAAGAATCCTGAGATTTACACTGCTGCTATTACATTAAAAGAACAAATCAATAAAAGATATTGGTATCAAAAAAAAAAGATATTTGTATCTACTTTTGTGAATGTGATATACCATTTTCAATAGTTTAGTTTTTGGGTTGTTCCATGTTTGCAACTGTTCGATGAATCCTGAGATTTAAGCTGCTGCTGTTACATTCAAAGATGAAATCAGTAAAACAATTGTCATCAACTCCCCTCCTCCAAACAAGTGGTAGTAAATGTGAAAACTGACTGATTAGCAGAAATTTTGCATGAATAGAATGCATTCAAATTTAAGGCTTCTCCTGGATCATTTAATCCAGTTGCACTGAACAGTTGAACAAAGAGTAAAACTTAAGACCTTTTATAAGCATTCTTCTACAGTATTTCCTTTTTCTCACAAGCCTTGAATTCCAGGTTAAGGTCTCAGCCTTTGTCCTACAAGCACTGACATTATTTACTAGCAATAGCATGACAATATTTAAAAAGTGTGATGGAGAAAAAATATCAGGTACCACTTCTAGTTTCAAACTAAATATACAAAGCCAGAAATAATAAAAGGAAAAGATAAGGGTTTAGAGGAGCAGGTAGTGAGACCTATGATGGTAATGAAAATGATTCACTACCATCAGTTTAACATAAATGCACTCAGTTTAACTTAACTTTTAATTTTAGATGGCCACAGTACATAAAGCCATGATACCGGTGATGCAGCAAACAGAAGGACGCCATCTGCTTGGGGAAAATGGGAAGACACACTGTGGGCAGAGTCTGGCAGGATATGATAAAGGAACTTGCTTGAGCAGGTAGAACAAGACTGGGGCCTTGAGCCCACAGGTACAGGCTGTGGCCCAGGCAGAGAAGGGGAGAAGCCTCAGTCTTTTGGCCCATATGGGTAATGGCCTGGAAAGCTGGGACCCCAGCATTGGGTTGAATACAAGAGTGAGCCTTGCTTGAGAAATGGAAGTAGAACTTTTCCTCTGATGAGAAGATGGCATGCTGGAGAAACTTGAGATCTGCATAAGCTGACTTAGAAATTCAGAGACGTTTGGAACCTGAAAAGACTTGGAAAATTTGTATGTCAGACAAGAGGACAGCTTGTTGTAAAGTTGGACTTTAAATCGGATGACTGTTTCAGGTTTGGAGTGGTGGCTCTTCTTTGTTTTGACATTTCTGGAGACTGCAGGGAGACACCATCTTTGTCACACATGTTCTTTTGTTCAAAACTCCCATTCCAGGCTTGAGGAGGAAGGCAGGTGCCATTTTCCAATATGTGATCTTGAAACATGTGTTTAGGACTGAGATTGAACAATAGGGTAAAGAAAAGGAACTGCTCATGGCCTCACTGATTCTTGCTTCTTTCTCCTATTTGTAAATAAATCTTGTTTTTGCTTTTCTAAAACCTGGTTTGTCTTGCAACTGCAGGCGCAGGTGGGAAGGACTCTAGTAGCAGCCAGTTTGGGTTCCAGTTTTTCCCTTGTAAGTCTAACACCCTGCTTGTCACCGGTTTTCAGACAGTTGGAAACGAAGTGGAGTTGAACAAAGTGATATAGGCCTGAATTTTTTTTTAATGGGAGAAGTGATTGAATGAGTTTCTGCAGTTCTAGTCCCAGAAAGAATTATAAAAACCTACTTTACTACCTCACAGAATCCAGTTTCTTGGGAAATCTTGTCTGGTTATGTAAGAGGAATAACCTTATAGCAGTGGGTGACACAGCCAACTCTATGGCAAAAGGTAGAGCTTTTAGGGATTCCACCCTGAACTTTCTAAAGTTCGTACTCAGGACTCTGGGTACGAAGGTGAAGCAAAATCATGGGGGCACAGGACGGAAAGCTGGGGGGACTTTAAAAGACACAGTAAAGGTGGGCTTTACTGATATTGGGTAAGAAACAAGCAAAGCCGGGTACTTAATTAAACTTACAAACAGGAGCAGCTGGTCCTTTAAACCCAGCTACTCCTTAGGTTCATCCCAGTCCACACGAGTGGCAGCAGAACCACACCAACCTTAAGAAGAGGCAAACACAGATTTACTCATTTAAGAGATAAACAAAAGTCAATGAGACTACAAGGAACCCCTTTGTTAATCTTACCAACCAGCTCAGTCTCTAGTACAAAAACCGCACAAAGGTCCTAAGCCATCTGTGTCTACAAGACGATGGCCATGTCACCTTCAATCCAGATGAAGAAGCCAAGATGGCGCCATTGCTCCTTCTTCAAAGACATGGCTCTACTCACTTCAAACCAAATGTGGACATCAAGATGGCATCCTTGATTGCTCCTTCACAAAGAACCCAGGATGGTGTCGTCAATTCTCCAAGACACAGCTCTGGCATTTTTTTTTTTTTCAGCTTCAACTCCAAAGTGGTCCAAAACCAGCAAGACTCACCCGATACAAAAGCAGCAAACACTTCAGACTCCTCACAATGAAACCAGCAACACAGCAAATTCTCTTCAGGTTTCCAGCCAATTCCCAAACTTCAGAGTTTCAAAGTTAAAACAAGTTTCCAAGTACCACATTTCCAAATCAACTTACACAAGTAACAAGTTTCTCCAACATGCCTCCCTGGGGTCCTTACCAGTCCAGGCTTGGAATGGAAGCCCACAGTGCAGTTTCCAATCCCTGCCCTGCTGCTGTACCTGGCAGCAGCAGCTCTGAGACCTCTAGTCTCCCTGCTGCTCCTATGCTCTCCTCTTCGCCACACTTTTCTCTTCTTCCCTCTGTCTTCTCCTCCTTAAATCCCCTCACACTCTTCTCCTCTCCAGAGAAGGCTTAACTTCCCTTCTCCAAGTCTCCACCCACCAGGGCACATGGCTGCCATTCTAATGCAGCACCACCAGTGCTGGGGGCCACAGCCCCCCAATTTCACCACAATATCCCTGTCATTACTCTTGGCTTCTGACTGCAGCAGCCTGGTCTCTGCTCAGCTGATGCCTTCCACTGACAGCATCCAGCCCTAGGCAACCAATAATTTTTTTCCTCAATCCTCTTTCTCACTCCATACATAAACAAGGCTTCTAAATCTTTTTTGTTTGGCTGCTTGTATCTTGTTCTGTAGTTCTAAGAGTGTGAGTAAGGACTCACAAACTGAGGTCATCCCTGCCTCTTGCCTCACCCCCACCCTACCCCAAGATTGCCTAGATCAGTTTTAGGATAAACATTCTACTGGTTGCTACTGAATTGCAGGACTGATTAAAGCAATATGGGATCTTATCTGCGATTTAAAAGCCTTAACATTTTCTTCTCATAATTATTAAGCTAATAAAAGTTGCTCATAAGAGCTATTATCATTTACAATAAAACTATATAGTACTACCTTTAAAAGTTAAATATAATCACTTTTATTTTAAGAAATTAAAAATAAAAATAAACCAAAGGATAGAGTGAAAGAGATTAGAATGAGAAGGTCTCTAAGATATGTATAACTGAAAGGAGAAATTGGAAAAGGGTCAATAGTTGATACACAATGGTTCAGATTGTTAAGGAAACCTTCAAAGATTCCAATTCAAGAGAAGACAATCAATGACAGGAGATTAGCCTAAATTAGATGAAAGAACTGATAGAACTGTGATGGTGGCTGTAACTACATTCTACTTCTGTTGTTCTGATATCCTGGAACTCCAGGCAAAGAACATATTCCCACAGAATGCATGTTAGAGAAAATAGGAATCCAGTCATGCCCATTAGGTCATAACCACCTTTTTCTTTGTTAAGCATATTCACACGTGTGACAAAGCCATACATATTTTGCAGTGCTACTTCTTAAATTTTAATGGTAGCTGGAAATGTTCCATGAATAACATGAACCTAAGTTACGTAAAACAAGAGAAATAACTTCCACTAATGAAATTTAAAAGAGTTATACAGAAAACAAAGTCCATGCCTTTTGCCTGCCCTCTAAATCTTTTTATGCTTTATAAATCACTCTAAGTATAGCACACCCAGTAGATGTGTGAAGGTGCTAGGAATCTAAATAATTTGATGAAAGTTACACAGGAAGATAATAGGGGGAAATTACATTAAAATCTTATTAGTACAATTATAGTATGTGAGCCTTATTTAGATACTAGATAAAGCCATTTATAAATATATACAGTAGCTATTAACAGGTGAAGTGTTAATTACCTAAAATTCATTTAAACTAAATATCATATATTACTTAACAAAGAATAGTGAGATATATGAGAAACAAATTGGTAAGAGACTGATAACTAAAGCTGGATGATCAATACATTGTTATTTGTGTGTGTTGGGTATGTTTGAAACTGTTAACAGGAAGTCATGAAAATCTTGAGCTTTTGGTTTATATCAACAATTTATATAACTGAATATAACAAAAAGTATAGACTCCTTCAAAAATACAGAGAGATTATGAACAGAACAGTAATAGTGGATATTAATCCAAGGAGCACTAAACATTTTTGTGAACTACTTGGCAATCTGAATTGACTTAATATTAACAAATAAAACACAATGAAACACTTTATTTCTAGAGAATAGGTAACAAACAACTTGGAGGTCTCTAAAAGGAAGGAACAACTTTGGAAAAGTTATACTTTAAAAAGTGAAATAATTAAAGCAAATAATTCAGCACACATGGCAGGTCTTTAAATAACTTTGTTTTGTTCAAGTTCCTTTCTTTACAATATCAACAAGAAAAAATTATCAACTTTGATGGGAGAGTGTTTACATGTTCTTCCATGTTTGAAGGGTTTTAACTAGATAATCTGGTTTCCTCCCACACCCCAAAGGTGTACATATTAGGTTCTGTATTGTCTAGGTCTGAGTGTGGGTGTGTGTGTGAGTGTGCCCTGCAATGGGAAGGTGTCCTGTCCAAGGATTGGTGTCCATTTGGCACCCTCAGCTGGGATAGACTGTGGCCATGTGCAACCCTAAACTGGAATAAGTAGCTGGAAAAGGGATAAACAAATACAAATGATTATTTAACTCTAGATGTATTAAGTTCTAATTTAGAAGTTTGGTGATTCTTTTGGCCAGAAATATGCCACAGAAACTTAAGCGTAAGGTTAAGTTTCTAAGCCTAAGGTTAAAAATTGGTTTTTAGTTGTTTCACTTGAAGTCAGTTTTCTAGAACCTAGTTAGCAAGGACATTAAAGATGCCCAAAAGAAACTGGTACAAAGTAACAGCATAATCATGCTAGAAAATATTTTAAGTTCTCATATCAAATATTATCAATATATAAACTACAACAGCAAGTGTCAGTGATAACAGAGACAGTCACACATGGGCTGCTTTGAAGTTAGCAGAGTAGATGAAAATGCTGATTTTCTGCAGTGCTTAATGTATAGCATTAGGAAATTAAATCCTCCTCACTACTGGAAAACACTAAATGGCATAAATGAATTCAGATCCCATATTAAATAATCTACAGTATTTCAAACATCCATCTGCTCTCCATTATGACAAAGACTGCAAGTACTGGGATTCTAGATGGAATTATAAAAACCCTTACAATCAGCCTATCTTATTATAAAGCAACTAAAACTAATCATATTTCTCACAAATTTTAAATGCACCTGACACACAGGGTAAAGGAAGTATAAAAGAGGAAAATAAAGAGAATGCTACATCTTTACTTTGCCAGGTTAAATAAACATAAGAGTAGCCCTGGCCCACTACAATTCTGCTTAATAAAAGTGATGCTTTAGCATGAATGGTGAAAAAGCCCATGTTGCCTTGGAAAAAAAAAAAAAACACAGTATACAGATATCCTCTCCTCTTATAAGCAACCTTTCTTCCTTGGGTATTTGAGATATATGTATATTCAATAAAATTAATAAATCCCATAAATAAAAAAAAAAACATTAGTTTTCCTTTCATCTTAAACCTCCCCCATAAGCTTCCACAGAATTTCCTTAATGTATCAAAGTACATAGTGTAATAGTGCATATAAAATCACAACAGCAAAATCATTTTACATGTGTTGGAGAAAAGTCTACTACCAGAAATAATTTTTTCTATTTTGTCCTCCCTTGGAAAACGTACCTTATGTCAATTCATGCTAACAGAAAAGCATTCCTGCAAACTCATTAATACATAGGGCAAAGAAATAGAATTTTCTGTTTATTAGTCAATCCTCATTTACAGTTTTGTTGGGAAATATGGTAAAATTAATGGTATCTATTATTAATTGCTTTCCAAAATTTTTTCCAACACTTTATTAACTTGCAATGAATTCTGAAATTCACCAAAAAATTCTGTAAAGCAAGCATGGTATGTCAATTATTGCTCCACATAATATACAGTGGTATCAAGTTAAGTCCTGCAGGATAAAAGTTTGAAAATCTTTGCAGTTCACAACATTTTTACTAGCCATCATTCCCCCAAGGAGTCATATGTGTCATAAAACGAATGAAATCAGCATTTTCTGATCACACAGCATGATTTTTTGTGAATGGGTACTTAAGTGTGAAGATGTATTAACTGTCTGATCTCATTTTAATGAGTTTCTCTTTGTCTTTGAGGGAATACACAGTACAGATGCTCAATCACTCTACTCTTGTCATTTAAATCAATCCATTTAAGAGCTTTGAGAAGTGCACTGACTTATCTTTATTTGGGCATACTATTAAAGTTTAAAGTTTAAGAACTTAAAAGATATTATGTTACCTCTTCCATTCAATAGAATACCAATTCCTGTCAATTCTATCTCGATAAATAAAATAAAAGAAAAATAAAATATATCTTTTCTCTGATATCTACTACTCTTCTATTTCAATTTGTTGATAAACCCTGTCAAAGCCTACCTTCTCAGTGTATCTAAAATCTCTCCCCTGTCTGCTACAAATAAGTCATACTCTTACTGAAACCTACCTGAGTCTTGCAGCTGGTCTCCTTCTCTAACTTCACCTTCTCTAACTCCTTCACCCAACCAGAGAAGTTATCTTTCTAAAATGCAAATCCAATTATATCACAACCTTCAAAGGTCTAGAAACCAAATCCAACTCCTTGGTCTCCCAGGTCCCTCCAGAAGTCCTCTGGGATCTAGTCCCAGTCTACTTCTCTAGTCCCACTCACCCCAGCTGCCAGATAATCTATGAAGCCATTCTTAATTCTCCTACACAGGAGCAGCTGACCTTTTAGTTGGATTTCACAGTCAGGGGGGGGTAAAAAAAACCTAAAACTAAAAGCGTGGTGAGTTAAACACAGGTTTGCTGACTTCTTATTTTGCCAAGGGGAAAAAAAAAACACTTCAAACAGAAATGAAACCTACAATTTGCTAGTACTTCGCTTCACAAAAAGTGAAAAAAATTAAACTTGAATAAATTTAATTTTACATATAGGAATTCATTATATTGCCCTTTTAAAAATTAAAAATTTTTACTGCACACTGGTAAAAATCAATCACATGAACTTGTTCAGTGAAACCAGTGCCCACACTCACTTTCTGCCCTGCCATGCACTGGCCTTTTGCTGAAGAATTGGTTTCTCCCCCATAGTCCTTTCCACCTGCCTAATTACTAGTCATCTTTCAACACTCACCTTATGAGGCCATTCTTTTCAATTCCATTTTCCTCATCAATGTATGAGGGATAACTTGGAAATTTTTTTCAAATGGAGACTCTAGCCACAAAGATTCCGTAATGTTTCTTCTAGCAGCTCAAGTTTTAGGTTTTACATTTAGTTTCTAAACATGTTATGTTCTTTTTCTGTATGTATATGAGGCATGGATCAAAATTAATTTTTTTAAATATGTAGAAATGCAACAGTTCCATTATTGTTAAAAAAGAAAATCCTTTGTCAAAAATCAACTGACCATATATGTGTGTGGATCTCTTTCTAGACACTCTAGTTTGTTCTTCTGGTGTTTTGTCTAAGCTAAAGTATCAGAGATATATCTTGAAGGTCAAGATCAAAGATGAAAAGCATTCTCTACAAATAAGAAAGGACCTGGAATGTTCTGAACCTCCACACCTGTGCTTTCTTTCTCCTGCCTTTATAGTAGTCTTTGTCTGTACTAAAGCTTCAGGTAAGCATGCTGTGTGAAGTCTTGTGAGTCCTTTCAACTAACTAACCCTGGGTAACTGCTGTAATGATCTAGCTTTCTGTGATTAAAAAGAAAACAAAGTCAAGTACTAGCTGTTTTTCTTCCTGCCTAAATGGGTCAAGGTCAATTCCCTCTTTGCCTTTTCTGTTAGGACTGATACTTTCCAAGTTATATGGATCATGACCCAGGGGTCTGTTTTGATAAGCAGTTAACCATGACCAAGATAACTAATATAAGTTCTAGCCAGGGCAATAAGGCAAGAGAAAGACATAAAAGGGATACAAGTAGGAAAAGGATAGCTTCATATAATGAAGCTATCATTATATGCAGATGATATGATTCTTTATGTAGAGAACCCCAAAAAATCTACAGAAAAACTTCTTGAAACGATAAAACAGTTCAGTAAGGTAGCTGGTTACAAAATCAACACACAAAGTCAGTAGCCTTTCTATACGCAAAAAGCCAAGAAGAAGAAGAAATTAAAAAAGTCATCCCATTCATCATTGCACCCAAAACAATTAAATACCTGGGAATAAACCTAACAAAACACGTGAAAGAACTATACAAAGAAAACTTTAAAACCCTGCTAAAAGAGATAGAGGAAGACATAAGGAAATGGGAAGACATAAGGAAATGGAAAGACATCCCCTGCTCATGGATTGGAAGAATTAACATCATCAAAATGACCATCCTTCCCAAAGCAATCTACAGATTCAATGCAATCCCTATAAAGATTCCATCAACATTCTTTAAAGAGAAAGAAAAACAATTACAGAAGTTCATATGGAATAACAAAAGACCTTGAATATCAGAAAGCCTCCTAGCCAAAAAAAGAGAGAATGGAGGCCTAGCAATTCCAGACTTGAAAATATACTGCAAAGCCATAATAATTAAAACATCATGGTACTGGTACAACAACAGACAAGCAGACCAATGGAACAGAATTGAGTGCCCGGAAATAAAGCCACACATATATAATCAACTAATATTCGAAAAAGGAGGGAAAAATTTACATTGGAACAAAGATAATCTCTTCAATAAATGGTGATGGGAAACTGGACTAAAACCTGCAGAAAAATGGACCAAGACAACATCCTCACATCATTCACAAAAACCAACTCAAAATGGATAAAAGACTTAAACGTCAGACCCGAAACCATAACATAGATAGAAGAAAACCTCGGCAAAACTCTCCATGAATTACAATTCAGAAATCCCTTTCTAGAAACATCTATAGATGGCGAAAAAATTGAAGGAAAACATAATAAACAGATGGGACTACATCAAACTAAAAAGCTTTTGTACAGCAAAAGAGACAATAGAAAAAACTAAAAGAAGCCCATCACTATGGTAAAAAATTTTTGCCCTCCACAAGAGTGATAGGGTTTAATAATGAAGATCCACAAGGAACTTACACAATTAAACAAAAACAAAACAAGAAACCCAGTCAAAAAATGGGGAGAACTAAAAAGACACTTCTCCAAAGAGGAAATACAAATAAATGGCCAACAGGCACATGAAAAATTGTTCAATGTCACAATCAATAAGGGAAATTCAAATCAAAACCACAGTGAGATACCACCTTACACCAGTGAGAATGGCCCACATTAAAAAAAACAGGCAACAACAAGTGCTGGCATGGATTTAGAGAGAAAGGAACGCTCTTATACTGCTGGTGGGAATGTAAGCTGGTCCAGCCACTATGGAAAGCGGTGTGGAGGACCCTCAAACTAATGAAAATGGAACTACCCTTTGACCCAGCAATCGCTCTTCTGGGAATCTACCCAAAGGAGACCTCAGTATGGGCACAAAGGGACACCTGCGCCCGCAAGTTTATTGCAGCACTATTTATAATTGCAAGGACATGGAAACAACCCAAATGTTCCAAAACAGATGAATGGATGAAAAAGATGTGGTATAAATACACAATGGGATATTACTCATCAATTAAAAATGACAAATTAGATGAATTTATGATAACATAGACACACCTAGAAAAAATCATATTAGCAGAAACAAGTCAAATAGATAAAGACAGACACCAAATGGTTTCACTATTATATGGGACTTGGGAAAGATAAACAAAAAGCTATGAAGAAAAGTCAAAAACAAACAACAACAACAAAAAAAGCTAATAGCCAAATTGAAGTACATAACTCCAGGTTGGGGGAGGGATAGAGAGGGAATGATAAGGAAGGATGGGTGGTTGAATCCCAGGAACTACAAAGATGTGAAATTTATATTTAAATAAATTATTTGGTGCTTAAAAAAAGTGTAAAACAAGGAATTTTCATTTGAATTCTGTTTACAAATCAGTGTATATGTGCTAACATGAGCGCAAGTGTGTATGTATGAATGTAAACTACAAAAAGTAGCTAAAACTGACACATCAACCTGGAAGTGAGCAAAACCCTATGAAAGCCAAAATCTTTTCAAAAATTATCACCAACTACCCAGAAGACAATTGTTGGAATTCCTGATGTGCAAGAGATAAAGGTGAACACCTAGCATATTATAAAAAAAAGAAACTTTGAGTGAACCTCCCTTCTATTAGGAGTGAAACTAAATTAAAATTTATGCACAGATACCACCAGTCTGGAAAGGAGTTATCTTCTGACTCTGCTGAGAATGGATATACCAGAAGAGAAATGGTTAGCATAAAGCTGCCAGGGCAGCTCGGTGGCTCGTGCCTGTAAGCTTCAGCCTACAAAGCGGCTGGGGCTAGGGATTGTGGTTGGAGTCCCGCCTGGGGCCCATAGTGAGACCTAGTTCCAAAAAAATAGCTGGGCGTGGTGGTGCGCACCTGTAATCCCAGCTACCTGGGAAGCTGAGGCTGGGGATTGCTTGAGTCTGTGACACCCCAGGCAACGAGAGCCTGCGGTTCCACGGGCAAAAATAGCAAGACCTAGTCTAAAAAAAAAAAAAAAAAAAAAAAAAAAAAAAAAAAAAAAAAAAAAAAAAAAAAAAAAAAAAAAGAAAGAAAGCATAAAGCTGTCACCTTTCCTTCTAAAGGGGGGAAGAATAACACAGTATAGTGAATGGGCACCATTTTGCCTGCCTCCACCTTAAAAGTAGCTGTTTTAGACTACAGGTCCCCAGAATACCATGAACCAGATTTCCTAATGAGGGAACAGCTGAACTGGGAACTAGGGGTAGAGTTAAGTAGTCATGTTTGGTATAGAACTAAACATACGCAGGTTTAGGAGCTCCTTTATCTAGCTTTGGCTTACATGCAGAAACTTGAGGAGATCTGAAGGAGACTTGAGAGATGCGTAGGAAACTTGGAAAAAGACCTGAGGGAGAGAGATGCACCAGGAAAGTGTACAATGGTAGCACTTATCTACTGTAGATCTTCTTTTGTCCCAGCACTCCTAAGACCTGCTTAAACGCCTTCTTGCCTCTTCCTGCTGTTCACCACAACAAAGTCCCTTAGACTTGTGGCAAGCTTTAGCGCCTCAATGGCCCCGTTTCAGGCCAACCCTGTTTTTATGGGCTTTTGCCCACCAGGGGATGGGTAATTTGGAGAAAATACTATTAAGAATATGCTTTTTTTCCTCTTCTCTACACACTAATTCTATTAAAGATCTAGCACACTACGAGTTTGCTTTTGAACAGATGACGGGATCTCTTTAGAGCATTCAAATGTCTTAATAGCTTGGAGTCCCTGGATTCCTCTCATTCATCTGCTAACACTTCTATTGATTGAGAAAAAAAAATAACAGAAGATATAATAATTGCTAAGGACTGAATGTTTCTTTCCCTATCCCACCTCACCCCACCGGCTGAGTTCATATGGTAAAATCCTAACCCCTGGTGCATGACATTAAAAGATGAGACCTTTGGGAGCTAACCAGCTCCTGAAGATGGAGCATTCACAAATGGGATTAGTATTCCTAAAAGAAGTAACCAGAAAAATTATCTCTCTCTCTCCACCATGTGATGATACAAAAAGGACAACCACCTGGAAAGCAGGAAGGGGATTCTCACCAAGAATCTGATCATTCTGGCAGCTGATGTCAGATTTCTAATCTCCAGAATTGTGAAAAAGAAACCCAGTCCATTGCAATTTGTTATACTAGCCCGAACTGAACTGCTTAGGATACCAATGTATGAACATTTATTATAGAAGGTACACTATGCTTTCCTTCACAAAAGGTCTAAGAGCGATTCTATTTTCATCTCCATGTTAGAAGTGAGGAACTGCTGACACTAATCATCTGTAGTCCTCAAGTCAGTGAGACGAAAAAGCAAGAGTGACCCCAAGTAGCCGAACTCCAAACCCTATCTTACCCCCATGCTATTTCTGAAGTCTGGCTGCTCAGAGAGGAATAAACCAAAATTGGAGGACAAAGGATGAAATGGGGGAAGCTCAGCGACATTTCACTATTTAGATAACAGAAGACAGTAACCAAAGAAAATGGCTCACAGGCATTTGGAGCACCTCCCACAGAACATTAGCAAGGTCTGCACTTGATCACTTCTACTACGCCTAGAGGAGCAAAAGATAAAAAAAAAAAATGCTGCTGCTCCTTAAATTCTCTGAACACAAAGCTGCTGTTATTCACAGGCTGGTGTGGAAAATAATGATCACTTCATAATTTATCTTTCAATTCTTCTTATGCTGTTTAAAGGATTAGGGCTTCATTAAGGGGTAGCTGTGTGTTTCCCTACCTTCCCTTCCGATTCTACCCTTGTCAATGTGGGTAAAATCCATTTAATCTAAACATAACACACCAATTGCTTTGATCAGTACATATATGTTTCAGCAAAAAACAACTATTCCAGCCTGTGAAGACTCAAATATCATGGCACTAAGCCAGGTTAAAACAGACTTACCAAAGGAACAGAACTAGATGCCCAGAAACAAGTTATTACAAATAATGGAGGGAAAGATCAATTATACAATTAAAAGTATTACCATAATTATTTAAGCATTTATCTTTTAAAAAGTGAACTCTTACACCTCGCTATTTATTAAAATAAATTTCAGGTAGAACTTCATATAAAGAATTACATATAAATTACAGAAGCCAAGGTGATACTATATTCCTTTTCCTCATCATTTCTCTTTAAGCTAAAATAATTCAACTAACTGAAGAGGGCAAGTTCTTTGCCATGAAATGACCACCAAATATTCTCTAACCTGCACCTTGGGGAGAGTTAACAAGAGAAGTATAGGAAAGAAAATAGTGAGTGGAGAGCACAATCAACAGTCAGTCTGTGGATCATGAACAATATAACTGCAGTCATTGATCAGTTGAGAGCCAGCCACCTCATTAAGTGCTCTATGTTACTGACAAAATACTATACATACCAGCAAAATAGTGCTCAGAGGGAGAAGCAAGATGTCCACCCAGTGTGAAATGCAGCAAAAGTAAGAACACAATGGCAAGCACACTCAACTTTAATTCCGAAATTTTTATTAAAGTAGCATTAGTTTATACATTTTTTTCTTAAACTTTATTAATTTGCCAATGGCTTGCGTAAGTCTATGTTTTAGAAGTACAACTTTAGAACTCTGTGTACATATCAAGCTTAAATTTTTAATCACTCTACTATACACAGAAGGGCCCAATCTACCAGGATCTCCTCTTCAGAGTCTGTGGACAGTTCCTGGTTGAAGAGGAGGCTAAAGCAAGACCAGTACCAGACAAAGAGCTCTGCTAGAGCTCTGCCTGAATGCTAGGCAGGCCAGCTATTCAGGGGGGAGGGAAACTACTCCAGTAGGCACAGAGCTGCCAATGCAACACAAAAGGGAGACTGTTCCACAATAAAGGGGAACTCTACCATGCAGCTGTCTCCCCCTGCCTACAGCTCCATCCACTCCTACTCCACACAAACTATTAGAACTGTAGGTTAGTGATGAGGAATTATTATAAATTTAACTTCTCCCTTATTTTTGCTGTGTTGAAAGAACAATAATGAGCAACACAATCTCTGACAAAGCATATTTCAGTTACCAAAATTAGACCAACTAAATCTCCCTTGGCAGAAGAGTCAAGACAGAAGCTAGCAAACTAGAAAAGAAAGTACTCAGATATTTTAAGCAAAGTGAATTAATCCGAAGTTAGGTTAAATGCAAAAAAAAAAGGACAAGGCTACAAATTTTTTAATTTACATTCTTAGCAAAACTCAAGAAAACAGTGAGTCACCAATACAAATCTCACTGCAATGAAAGATGAAAAAGGAGCATCAGAAAACAGTATTTGGGGGTAGAAAGAGTAATAGAGGCAATGAAATGCAGGCAGGCTACTATTAAAAAAAACCAAACCCATAACTGGGAAGATCTACATATAAAATCTCCCAGGAAAATAATGAAAAAAATGGAAATTATCAATGAAAAAGATAGCTCCAGAGCAACAAATTCAGGAAATGATTTCAGAAAGAGAAAATGAGACAAAGGGAGGGGAAAAAGGTGCATGATAGAAAAATAATGAACAAATAATGAGGAAAAGCAAAACTTAAAAATGAGTTTTTCAAATTGAAATTACTCAGAACTTGGCAGAATAAATCACAAAAGATCAACATGTCCCAGAATTTCTAAATGCCAGGGGGAAAAATTCAATAGACATCTGAACCTCTATCAAGATGAGGGAAAAAATAAATACATATAAATGAGAAGGATACCAGGGTTCTCATCTGCCATACTAACAGCTCAGAAACAATTTAGTGAGATTTTAAAGAACACTTAGGCAAAGACTGTGGTCCATGAATTCTAAGTAATAGTTAAATGATCAATACTGTAATTACCATTACTAAAAAGCAGAAGAAATTTACTGATATAAAAGGACTAAAAAAAAAATACTTTGCACATAATTTTTCTGCAAAAACAATTCTTAAAAAAAGATGGCTACATGATCAATTGAAAAGATAAATTAGAATAAGAACCCAGGAAGGCAGAAGATACATAAAGTACAGACATAAAAGTATAGGAGAAAGAGATGTGAGCAACAAAGCTAATAAAGCTAGAATGGCCTGAATTGTGTGTGCTAATGAAATCAGGATACAAATATTCAGTAAGGGTACTTAAAGCAAAAACAAAAACAAAAAAAAAAAAAACTCACTATGACAATATGTCTTCTTATTTTAACAAAAGTTAGGCAATAAGGGGAAGGAAAAAGAAAGAACGTACTGAACACTCACGGTTTAGGGGAACCCCAGACATAATATTCCAATGATAAGTTCACATGCTAAGTGTACCCACTATTAGGACAAACACTGGACATATAGCTCCCATCAGAAATTCTTTCTCTTCTTTAAAAGAGAGGAAAATCTGATAAATAGAGCAAGACAAAATGCAGAAAAAGATATATAATAAGAAAGCATAATAGTACAAGATGCCAAGGGCAAGATCAAACATTCAATGAACACCATGGGTTAAACATCCTGTAAAAGAGGAACACTCACAACTGGGTGAAAGAGTGACACCTCCTGGGTTATTAAATGAAGCAATGCATGCAAAATTGCCAGAAATGTAGTAGTTGCTCAAAAAAGTACACAAAAAGATAGCATTGCATGCACTGAGGTAGACCGAGTATTCTAAAAAGAAAAGGAAATGTTACTAGTTTAAAACACTAAGAAATCATTTAAATAAAAAAATCCAATTTCATTTTGACATAGCAAGAAAATGAAAGAAATCCTCAGAAGTCAAAAGCTAAATAAAGTGTCTAGTTTTTGACTCAGATAGTTGATTTGTAGAAATGTGTTCTACACTCATATGTTACAAAAGTTAAGAAATCATACATGGAAAAAAATTAATACAGTCAACATTATTTAATTAGTTTAGGATGATTTTGGTTATAAATGACAGAATGCCCAACCAGAATGATTTAAACAAGAGGGGACTGATTTAAACAAAAGGATTAGAAGTAGGCAGTTCCAGATTGATTCTTAAATAGCTGAGAAGCCGTAACTTACCCTACCACCCTCAGGATAACGGGGACCTCAGGTTCTACAAGTATGTTTCTAAGACTGTATGCATAGAAGGATTAACTACACTAAGACCAGAGGGGAAGAGAGCTAAAAACTTTTCAGCAGTAGGGGTTCCAAGATGGTTGGATAATGGGTGATGTATGTAGATATAGCTTTAAGTATAGATACAGCTATATGAGATACAGGTATATATATATATATTATATAGCTATAAATCTCATATAGTTATATCTATATCTATATAACAAGATATCTGTATAATATATATCAAAGAACAAAGAATTTCAATAATACTGAAGAATGGCCCTTCCTTGGCCATAATGATATATGAGCTTTCTACTTGTTTTTCCAATTAGAATTTTTTCAAGTTGATTTGTTATGGGTGTGAGCTTGCAAATTCTCTGCCACACAGTTTTGTAGAAAAAGTGAGCACATAATGTTGCTAATGATTATCCTCTATGAAGTATATAACACTTGTAAAAGAACTTAACAGTTCCTTTTATCACACCTTTACTGCACTGTTAGTGATTACAACCTTTTCAGATAAATATAGGAAAATAAAAATAGAATACTTGTAGTGAGGGATTGAAACTTTAATCATTCAAGAGCCTTCCCCCGAATCACATTAAATTGGAGACTTTAAGCACAATTAGATTAATATTCTTTTTTCATGTGCCACATTTCATAAAGATAATATTGAAACAAACCCATGGTTACACTGCACCAATTTTCAAGGGCTCAAATTCTTTTAGATATTTAATTAATATCAGTAACCATCTGTTCTTCTAAATCTACTGCAGACAGAATGAATGATTAGGGATCAAAGCAGGCCAGGAGAAACCTACACTACCCATTTGTTGTGCTTCCATGACTTCCTTCTGTTAACCTTCCCCACATGGGGAGGCAGGCAGTACAGTCTGAGGGACTTCCCCATGCAGAGTATATTTATCTACTAATTTCAGAGGCATCTTCCAAGACTGTCTTCTCCATAGCTTAAAGCTAAAGTTTGGATCTCAGGATTTGAAATTCAAAACAACTTTCCCCAAGGAAAAAAATCTACTCAAACTCACTTCATACCCAAGGTTTGAAATCATCAAAATGGATCATAGTTATAAAATAGAAATGTTCCACTCAGTACACAAAGATGTCTTCGGATGAGGTCCAAACCTTGCTGCTCAATTTTTAGTTATGATCCTATTTTTGAAATGCTGGTCAATCAGTTTCTAAGGCCCTTTTTAGATATTACAAATCCTCAAGTAAGAAAATCCACTCAGTTAACCATGAGAGGTAGAGCAAAGCAGCTGTGGTGCACAGAGTAACATATTAGTTCATCCTGCTTCCTTCTCTCCAGTCACAAGGAATGGAAATTCACCTCTGCCTTTCTGGTGATTACTTGTCTTTAGTCATAACACACAAGGTACTACAAAGAGGACTCTGTAAACACCAAACTGTAAACAAAACAATCACTGAAATTTTGTCTTAGGGCCTGCGACACTAATAACTTATGAGATGCAATATATTTCATATACAAAATAATGCAAACCATAAGCAAAAACAATGTTAATCATGGCTCATGATTAGGGGGTCTGAACCCCTGGTGGAGAAAGAGGAAGAATCTACTGAGTGAGTCCAGCATGGTGCCAAGATGCTTCCCTGTCTTTTATGTAGGTAGGGAGCCTGACAAGCACCTTCAGTGCAGAGATATGGAAAACCCTGTTGAGCAAAGAAAAGTGAGGTTTGGGCAGATCATTTAGTTTGTTTGAGCCAATAGAAAATTGAAAGAGAAGCTGACTGAAACCAGAAGTCTTTCTCCCCCTATTTTTTCCCTCTACCACGCAAATGCTGCAAGTACCTCCAAAGAAGAAGTGATCTAGGCTTTACTGTTAAAGAATTTATGTTCCAGCAACAAATTTGGGCCTCATTCCTCTTATTTAAAGAGGAATTCCACTTATTTAAAGGCTTCAGATTTCAGGTGCAATTCTAACATACTCTTTTCCCATCATCATGTGAGGCAACAGTGTGACAGCAGACCTGATGTGGAAACCTAGCCTCTGGGCCACCCAACTGTGACTGACAAGATCACTAAAAATTCCTCCTCAGCATTATTTTATAAAGATATTAATAATGTATGATAATATCAAAACAATCAAACAAAAGTGACTGCAGGAGTGTTAAGAATCAAGTGCTACATCAGGTGAAAATTCCCTCTGTCCCTATCAGTTTTCCTTCCTGATATCCTAGCTGCATCTCATCCCTGCTCTGTCAGAATTCCACCTTCCACCAGGGGCTCACCACATTCAGAGTTGGCTAATCTTGGCTGAATTCCACATGGTTTTAGTTGGCCTCAGTAATATTTTTGCTTAGCTCTCAAGTTCAGAGATAGTAATTTTATAAATGACTTCCATTTTTGAACTGAACTTAGGAAACCTTCCAAATAGAGGAATCTTTTAATTGACTCATTAAGAAGTACAACAAATTTTAGTGGTGGTTGCATTTTTGCCTTATTATAAATACCTATTTGTTGTTGTTGTTTTTTAAAGATTATGACTTTTAAGATACACACACACACACACACACACACACACAAATTTCTCTTTCATTTGACCACTGAGGTTAAAAGCACAGGTGTATTTTTTCCAGCACTAAAACAAAATTAATTCAAGAAATATTTACTCTTGCCCCCAAAACATTTACCTAAACAAATGTCATATATTATATACTCTTCACAAATGAGAACATCCTATCAATCCTAGAAACATGTTTCTAAGCTACCCACAGAATAATCACAATATACTTGACCAGAAACTGCTAAGTCTGAACTATGAAAGTATATACAATCAGAACCCTACCAACTCCCACCTCTGTTACCATCATCAATCAAAGCCAACTGGTCACCTCTCCTGTTTGCTATGGCCTAAATCATCCAGTGTCTATCCTTACTCAACTCCACTCTGCACCTAATCCACTGGTACTCAACAGTCAGTGGGTACTATTTAAAAAAAAGTTAAATCTTGTCGGTCATCTGTTCAAAATTCAGCAGAGGCTCCCCATTATACCTAAGAGAATAAAAGTCAACATTTTCACAATTATCTCCAATACCATCTTTCATCCTGTGACCTTCTGCTTGACCTTGCCTCACAGCATTCCCTTCTAGCCACACAGGCTTTTGTATTGGCTGTTCCCTCTTGGCCAAAAAGGATCTTGCCCAATCTCAATTCAAATATTTCCTCATTAAGGACTGCTTTGGTCATTCCTTTTTTAAAAAGTAAAAACTTCATTTCCATAATATTTATTACCTTCTACCATACTCATCTATTATGATTATTGCTTATAACTGCTCAGAAGAATATAAGCTTCATATGGCAAGAATCTTTGTTGTTATTTACTATACTTTGTCTAGTATAGTGCCTGATACAGAGTCAGGAACTCAATTTATAGTTGAGCATAGGCTAAATAAAAGTAAAATAAGGCAGAACAAGTGGCCTAATGTGGCTATATCGAGATCAAGCACAAGATCCTTGCTACTCCTGATGATGAATGAACCAAGAAAAGCAAATCAAGAGTCACAAAGTGCAAAAGCACAGGCTCACACCTCAGTTCTTAGAAACAAAACTATAAGTAATGGAGCAAGGCCTGAAACTAGGATTAGAATAGCTCAGATGAAACTTACATTCCTACTGTTAGCAAATTCATTCTGTCAAAATGCAGTAGTAACCTGACCAGTTACCCTAAGATGTGTGTGAAGTAGCCTCTGATGAAGTGAATCATTTTCTCCACATATTGGTTTATTTCTCTAATTCCTCATCCCTAAAGACTTTATTTCACAACAAGGTCCAATCACTTTATAGATGGCTCTGGAATGGAGTATTAATTAAATGACCGTGGAAGCAGAGTCATTTAACTATGTCTCTTTATTCTGTCCCTTTATTTTAAAGTCGGGGTGGGGGGGGAGTGTACACATTGAAGAAACAACTTCTAAAGTTAAACAAGGTACCAGCCCTTAAAAAGGAGCACCTGTAATAAGTGCCTGTGGTGGAAGAATGAGAAGAAACAGGTGATCTAAAATTAGTATCTTAAAAACAACAAAAAGGAAATCCCTTTACTTTTAACGGTGTTAGTGTAGATTACAAATTACATGATCATCCTTCTCTACCTTAACTTCTCTCCTGTAACTCTTGACTTACCTGTTTCCTTGATGGAAGTGTGAGCTTTTGGAGAAGAAAACTATCGGGTTTTTATGTGCACAACCTAGCACAATGCTTGACATAATGTGAGTAAATGTCTAATAACTGAACAAATGAATGAATGTTTTCCTAAAATTCCAATGAATTGATTTTCATTTTCTAGAGGGAGCCTGCCTGCCCTCCACCTGGTTCAGAATTTGTAATTATAAACTGCTCCAGATGCATTTGAGACCAAAATGTCACTAGAGAAAGAGCCAGTGACCTACAGACAGCAGAAAATGGGTGCTGTTGCAGAACAGTGACCTACCCACCAGTGGACCACCACTAATGTCTACAGTGGCTGCAGGAAAATGCACCTGGGCTCATATTTGGACAGATTTACAAGACAAATAAAGAACAATAATAAAAACAAGAAACTACCTAAAGAAGAGATTCAAAACACAGAAGAAAGTCAAGTGTTCCACTTAAACATTGTATTAAATTCAAATATTACCCTAAAGGATGAAATTTCCACAAGGCTCCACAGGGTCAGCATATGGCCTCCTGGAGAGAGTCACATCACAGAAAGTTTGGGGTTAATGCCATAACCTTTGAAGAAGGAGATGATAATGACCGCCAATCTCAATGCAATTTTATAAACCTCAAAGGCAGTGTTGATTACGAAGCTACACAACTCATCTCTCCGTCTTTCCCTCTCTTTTGTAGCCTCCCAGTTTAAAAAGACAAAGCAACATTAAGAGAAAAAGATCAAAAAAAGTGTGGTTTTTAATTTATTTAAAAACAGAAAATGTCTCTGTATCATCAGTTGGGCCAATTTCATTACTATATTAATGTTGAAATTCTCGTCTCTTTTTTACCCTCCATCCAAGTTTCTGAATAAGCCACCTGGTGGCTCCAGAATCAATCTAATTTCCGTATTTTTTTTTTTTTAATTCTGGGAAAGATTATCTAAGCAGGTCACCACACCACACCAATCCATTGTCAGTTCTATCAAACTAAACTCTGACACAGCAAAAGCAGATGAAATGATGGCTCAAGTTTATCTTTCATCTCCATGACCCTGACTTTTTTTTTTCTTCCCACAAGCCCTAAAACATTCTGTCTGCAATGGGGGTAGGATGGGAGTGAACAGATGCAAAGGGGCAGGGTAGGGTGAAGGCAGCCAGAGTGCCTGGCAAGGGACAACGTGACATCACTACAAAGACTCCAGGGGAACAGATCAGCAGGCCGAGGGTTGCTTAAAGGATCTGACAGAGACCGGGACAGGGAGCATACTGGCAGAGCCAAAATGAAGTCCTCCTGGCATACCATCAGGCATGATGGAACATGACAAGAAAAAAACAGGAATTCTAGCAGCAAAACTTTTCAACAGTGGATTCCTGAGAGGGATGTCATCCTTCAACCATCCCCAGTCCAGGCGACAGGCCAAAGCAGCTGCTCCAAGGCAAGAGCTGAGAAGGATTTTCGGAGGCTACCAGGTGGGTTTATGGACCCTAGTCCATCCCCACCCTACTGGCGCCCCTCACCTTATCCCCACATCGCCTACTTCTTAGGGAGGAAAATAGAGGGGAAAGAAATATGAGAATCAGAATACTTAATATGTTTAAAAATAAAAATTTACCTAAAAGCTATTCAAATTGTTTCATCAGACAAATTTTACTGGATCAAATTATATTTTCACTACTCTCTCCACTCCTTCCCCCCAACCCAGTCATTTCTGTACTGGCAAGGATCATGTGAGGACAATCAGCTGAAACTATTAGAAAATAAAGAACCATTCTCTCTGCCTGTATTTACTTATTTTGATTGTTCACAATATAAGGTAGTGTAAGGGTCAGAGGAAAATTCTCTGCTACAACACCTTCTGAAATTATTTACTGTGTGGGGAAGTGGAAGGTGTAGGCCTTGTGATGAAAAAAAAGCAGCTGCTGCTGAGAAAGAGAATAAAAGTGAGACATGATTTGCTTGCTGGCATTCCCCCGTCCCTACAACTCACTATTTAAGTGAGGATAGTCCAGGAACAACAGGTATCACAAAGTTCCTTTCTCTAGCTGTAGGCAAGGTGGTTGAACCAGCACTTCTGTAAACGTTACCTGAGAAAAGGCACTGGCACAGCTCATTCCCTCTTCAAAACACCCCCTTTAGTATTCACAACAGCAACTGGCAGGGAGGACAAGCCTCCCAACATTGATAAGTGTGACGTTCTCTGTTTAGGGATACTTCAGCAGCATTCTACAAGGAAATGTGTTTATTAGTCACAGACTGATGCTGTGTATTATCAGTGAAGATTTGGGGCAGATCTTGAGTGACTGGAACAGGTAGATTCCCTTTATCCAAGGTAGACAGTTTGCACTGTAGTCTATCAAAGGAAACCTTTCTAATATCCACTGATCACTTCAAGATCCATTAATCATTTGTAAATCATAAAGGTGTCCGGATTATGGATCATGTGGTTGGTCTCAGAGGGCATCCATTCATCCATTCGGATACAAGTATTCATTTCACTAATTTTATTCAATGCACAGCACTATGCATATACAGTAGGACAAGAACCAGTCCCTTCCCTCCACAAGCTCCAAAAATAGTAACAAAGACAAACCAGCACAGTGCCAACTATGGACTCTTGCAAGTTCTCATCATTACTGTTAATGAGTGTTAAGAACAAGAGCAAACATCTAATGAGATAAAATGTGAATAACATAGTGGTGGCACATAGTCAGTGCTCAAAAAAACACAAAACACTAATTATTTATCGTCCTCTCTTTACTTAACTTTAAGGAAGTACTGCCCAAATGTAGTATGAACAGTAGTGGCCTGAGGATAGTGAGACAAAATTCAGTTGAATTCAGAGTGCTCATCATTTGAATTTTAGAGGTATCCCAAATGCTGGAGATAAAGTGTTTTTCTAGATCAACTAAGGCGTAATGGCTGCTCTCTAATTGGCAATTTGAGTTCTACAGTCACACCAAGGCAGCTGAGGACAGGTGAAATTAACAGTAAGTGGAAACAGAGGCATTTTCATCTTTCATAATCAAGCTTCAAGTATTACAAAGAGTTTTTTTTTTCTACTTAACGGCTAGAAAAGTAAGAAAAAAAAAAAAAACCAAATACATCAAATGAGTTAGCATGGAAACTTTAAGGCCTAGAAAGTTAGCCTACATCTCCAATAATATCTTGACATTACAATTTATCTTGAAATTCTCCCCAATATTTTATGAAAGCAGCAGAAGAAAACTAACCCTTCCCAAATCCTAGGAGAGAAGTCTGCCTATCTTGTCTCACCCCAAGGAATATGAGGACCTAAAATCTGTTGATTTGTGAGAAAACTGTGTGGAACTTATGGTTAGGAGCTGAGTCTTTGGAAGAACTAAGGATACAAAAAAAAAAAAAAAAAAAAAAAAAAAAAAAAAAAAAAAAAAAAAGGAGCTGAATAATGGGGAAAGGTTTGAGAGAAGGATTTATCATGTCCACAAGAGGACCACTTCATTGGGTTTCTGAGAGTCATCGCAACAGTAAAGAACTCTGCACTAGGTCTTTGTGCATACAGCTGCTTAAAATACTTTCCTTTCTACTAACAAACTATACATTTCCTCTCAGTCAACCCAAGCAAGCTCAACTAAAGATGTATCCTTGAAAGCTCCCATAAAGAGGAATGTATCTTCAATAGCTTAAACCTCATCACGTTAGGCTTATATAATAAAACTTTACCCAAATCCCCCCGAACATTTCCTTTGTAATAAACAATTTCTTCATATAGTTAGTTAAATAGTTTTGCAATGGAGGATGATTTCAGAATAAGAAAGATGTTTACAAACTCTTCCTTTAAAACTATTACGAATTTTTTTAAACAAGTCTTTTTTCTTTCACAGATTTAACACCATGAAATGAACACAACAAATTCCTGCTGGCTCAATAAATATATAAACCATTTCTTATATATTTCCTAAGAAATTCATCAATCTTAGTATAAAATATTGTATCCGTAAATATGAAAACACTTGTGACACTGTGTCAGGTACTGTTCTAGAAGCTTGAACAGGCCTCTGCAGTGGTCTCATAGTCATCAGGGTATTCACAAATACTCATATTTTCCCCTTCAGATTCCTCTTCCAAGCACAGGGAAGGATGGTACCTCCCGCCTCCTCAAAGTAGGCATGACCACAGGTCTTGCTTTGACTGATGATGTGGAAGTGGAATTGATGTTTCATTTCTGAGAACTGGATCACAGCCCCCACCTCCCACAAGGAAGTCTTTAAAATCCTGTACGAGCATTGCTACCAACCCCGCCACTCTCTGTAGGGGCAAGTGACAAGTGGCTGTGGTCTAGTTGGTGGCAGTTCTGTAAGTCTACCAGCTCTGCTAATAAAGTCAGCAGTCAGTTCTCCACAGCAGGAACCACGAGTAAGAAATGAATCTTTGTGGTGTCAACCCCTGAGATTTGGAAGTTGTCTGTTACAGCAAAATAATCTAGTCTACCCTCACTCATACAAGGCAACAGATTGAGAAAAGTTTTCAATTAGCAATAATCGCGCCTCAGATTAACCTCACTGGCTATGATACTGCCACTACGCAAAGCTCAAGGCAATAGATTGAAAGTTAGCATTTATTTCCCAATATTCTACCATTTAGATTGTTATTAACATAAACTGTTTTTCTCTATACTATTATGACAGATGTTCCTTCCTCCAATCCCCGAAAACATGTCATAAAAAGCAGTATCAGCATTTTAGCATTTTTATAGAATGAATTGTTTATCCATTCCTCTATCTGTTAAAATTTTGTTTGCTTTATTTTAAATAACTGGTTTAAAAACAAGGTAATACATCCTTTAAAACACATACACACACATAACTTGCTCTTAAAAAATTCAAGCAATACCTACATAAAGTGAGTCTTTTGCCCTCTTACTCTGCTTTTTCTGTATGTATATACAGACTTTAAGAGGGAGCAGTGTCACAAAAATTGTATACATATTACTTTGTCGTTGTCAAAAATTGTATACATATTACTTAGTAGTTCATAGAAGCTTTCCAGTTCACTGCACTGCAAGACATAACAACTGATTAATCCATGACACCACTGATGAACATGTGGCTTGTTCCACAAGTTTATTTAATTGTAACACTACAATAATACTTTTGTAAAAATCATGCAACTATTTCTGTAAAAAGTATTACAAGAAATGGGCCTACACAGTAAAGGGTACACACATTTCACATTTTGACAGGGACTGTCAAACCACTAAACTGCTCTCCAAAATGATGGCATCAGCCCAACAGGGCTGTCAATAATGTGTGAAAGTACTTTTTGTCACTAGATTCTCACAAAACTATGCATTTTAACTTTTTAAAGCATTTGTTAAACTGGGAATCAAAATATTAGTGTTTCAGTGTTTCTCTTAATTTTACTGTTTAATTTTTTCCAACTTTTTTTCTTTTTTTTTTTTTTTCAGAGAAATGTCTGCTAGCTCAAGCTTATTCTTTTAAAATAGGGTTACTTTTCAATTTCTTATTTGTAAAAGCCTTTTATATATTATCTAGTAAGGCTTTTTAATCTATGTTGCAGTATTTGCATACTTTCTCCAAGACCTCGTCTATGAATGCTGGGGTTATACATATAGATTTTCTTAATGATTAAGGTTAACGCTGTCATATATTTCCATTATAATATCTGGGTTTCAAGATATCGTCCCTTAATTTCAAGTTTAATAGGTCACCTATAAGAACATTTCCACAGAGAATAGGTATCTTTTAGGTCTTTAAATTCACTCTACATTTTATTCTCATCTATAAACATATATATGACCTATATGAGTGTTAAGATTTAAACAAGCTAAAGTATCCAAAAGCAACCGGCACAAAATAAAGTAGTATGTTTCAATAAAAGCTCGTTTATTTTATTCTTCCTGAATCCAACTATTATAAAGACAATAACACAATTCTTTTCAAAATATTTCCCATCAGAATTCCATTGTTTTTCAGGATAACCACATGCCCCACCAGCACAAACACATTTCCCAGTCTCAAAAGCAGTTAGCAATGGCTTTATGACACAGTTCTGGATTATTGAGATGTAAGCGGAAGTCAATGAACAGACCTTCCAGGAAGCTCCCTGAAAGAGAACAGACGCAGCTGGTATCTGTCTTTTGCCATCTGCCCTTCCTTCTTCCTGCCTGGAAGGCAGATGCAATGCTAGCTGGAGAGCAGCCATCTTGAGACTTCAAAGTGACAAGAACACTAAGGTGGCTGAATGGAAAGACACAAACATTTGGGTCTTTTGATGGCTTTGACCAACCATGAATGTTCACTTTTTTGTTGTTGTTGTTGTTGTTGTTACAAGTGGAAAATAATCCCTTTACCTGTTTAAGACTTTATTAAACAGGGTATTCTGTTAATTGCAACAGAATGCACTATCTAAACTGTATGTTGTGGTTTCCCCAATCTTCATAGAGATTTGGAAACACTTTCCATTTTCATGATTTGAAATGGTTTCTTGAAGAGTAGTGGTTTGAAAGGCAAGTTCTCCTTTTGATTTAAAAAGAAGAAATAAAATCAGTAAGTACTTCAAAAAGAAATTCAAGAGTACCACTAAGGAGAAGTCAGTAAACAGCAACATATGATGTTGCCTATACTAACCCTGATGTTAAAAACTGCCGTTTACAGGATATCATACAGCCCATTTTAGTTGCAAAAAAAAAAAATTTTTTTTTTTTTAGAGACAAAAGATTTTTCAATGAGGGGAGAAAAAAACAACATATTTTGGGCAAAAATTTTAAGTATACAAGAGTGAATTTTTATCTATCAAGAATTTACGCTCACTTATAGTTTTAAATAAAATTAAGAAATAAGAAAATATTAGAATTGCCCAGTGAAAGAATATGCTCAGAGCATATTCTTCAAAGTATTTCAATAGATTACAGAGGAAAAGGTCAAACTGAAGGTACTATGTAAGCACTATGTTACCTGGGAGAATAGTCTCAAGATGTTGGCTCTATATTAGTTCTCTCCAGCTAACCAGCCCTCCAGGCCTCAAGAATGAGCAAAAGGGAAAAACAGATCTGTCCTCCACCGTGTTCCCCTTCCAAAATGATAGTCACTTTAGATGGTGGGGAAAAAAGGGAGGCAGGAGATATATTTGTCATCTCCAAGAGACTGAAGACTATCTTAGTCATCTTTGCAGCTTCCTTTTATCAGTCATCACAGCTTCCACCAAGAAAATTTTCTTTTAAAAATTACTGAGCCCTCACTCATCAAAGTGTCTTTCATATAACATTAGTTTTTAATTGAATTCTTTGACTATGAAAAAACTCTTTCACTCAGACTGAACACTGTCCTTACTGATTAGCTTCTGCATTAAGAAATGTACCACATACTACAGATCAGTCCAGATGAGATGAGAGAAGAACTCAGTGAAATGCAGGGAAGTCAACAAAGAGTAACAGTGTAAAAAACAACATGTTTATTGGCAGTATTTGCCAGAAGTACTCAACAATCAGAAAATTAGGAACTATCTAAAATGCATTTCTCACAAAAATACCTAAATTTAGAAATTCAGTTCCCCTCTCAAGTAGGGAAGCAAGGTTGTATAAAGAGAAGCTGCACAGTGGGAAAGAGAAACTAGAAGGTAAGAAGTGAAAAAGTTTATATTCTCATTCCATAGTGAATTCACCTTCTAATGATGATCATTCCATTTAAAGTTCTACTAGTCCTAGTTGCCTTAAGTAAAATGATACCAATACCAGTCAGGATGCTCTCAATTGGAGTAAGAAAAATTTATTCTAACAAAAAGACAAGCAGTGGGGCAGTTCCAAGGCTGGTTAATTTGGTAGCTGTTCTTTTCATCTTTGTATTCCACTAAATTCAGCATATCGGTTTATTTTCAGGTCTCCTTAGAGACATAAGATTGCTACAGAGGCTCTAGGCAGCCACGAAGCAGGCAACAGAGAGCAGGGTTTGTTTCTTTCTTGTGTGTTCCTTTCAGACGAAAAGGAAACTTTTCCCAGATGCATACCTCTTCTCCATTTCCAGTGAACTTCCCAGGTCACATCACTGCCCAGAACTAGGTCCCATGCCTATTCTTAAACTAATCTCTGGTCAAGGGATGAACTTACTGTCACAGGTTTAGGCTGGTCAGGATTTCAGCCTGAATCATGTGAAGCGACAGTTGACAAAAGTGGGTTCCACCAGCAGGAAAGAATGAAGTTAACAACAAGAAAGAAAATCAACTGTGCCAGGACCCTTAATTCACAGTACCCTCTCTGTGTATGTGTGTGTGTGTGTGTGTGTGTGTGTGTGTGTGTGTGTTTTAAGGATGGGGAGGGGGTAAGGAGGGCATGTGGATAAAATAACAAAACATGAAATATAAAATGCTTAATTGATGTAAGAGACTACTTGTCATTCAAGGAAAATGCATGCTGAGAAAACATATTTCCCTAAAACTGCAATGATGATAATAGGTTCACTGAAATAAAGAACATTGAACATTCCATTTAAAAAAAAATTACAAAAGAGGAAACTAACATCACCACTACAATCATAATAAAATGTGGTTCTGAATTAACTTAAATATATGTATTTTTCAAATATATACAGATTGATAATAGGAAGCATCAGCAATAGGTCTTACAGTCTACTTATATATCCAGTCTATAGTCAACAAATATTTGCTAAGCATTATTACTATCTAACAGGCACTATTCTAAGGACTGGGAATACCACAGGTAACAAAGCATATTCTTTGCCTCATGAGGTTTAACTATATAACTACTTCTCAAGACAAGCATTCTTAATCACCAACATATGCTGGATCCAATGATCAGAACATATGTGATTTTAAATAAATAACAATAATTTTGGTTTTTGTTTATTTCTCCTACAATAGTCATGAATCCAGGGGAAAAACCTCAAAGGTGTTCACCAACAGAACAAAGAATGAGTTCACCAGATTCCTTTGTTGCTTTCCCACCCCCCCATGCCCCAATTTTGGACCAATGCCAAAAAGCAATTGAAAAGCGTTTCTGTATCATTTCTGAAAATCTGCATAGGACAGAGCTAAAATAGCATCAATATCTATATTCTGAGAACAACCAAACACAAAATACAGAAAACCAAAGAGCAAATCTCCAACCAACCATGTGTTCCATGATTTGACATTTTACTTTCTCCTGTGGATTTTACAAGTAAATATTACATTCAGTCTTCAATCTTCACCAAACAAGATAAATACCATTATTGGATGCAAAAAGGACTTGGCTATCTTTCTTTTCATGTCTGCAAAAGCTACTAGTTATTACTAGAGTGGCACAAGTTAGAAATGGGAATGAAATTTAAGAACTTGCTAAGCAAGTACTGATCACCTGAGTTCTAGATAAAAGCATTTTCTCAAGTGATTGCATATGATAAGTAGATAATATATACACCATGTTTACTTGAGAGGGAAAAAAACTAGATTCCTAAACAAATGAGCATTCAGCAGGAATTTTTTTAAGACTCACTTTACTCCTTTAGAGACAATCACTCAAGGCCTTCACAACTTTTCTTTTTATTCAGAAAGATACATAATTTTCTTTTACATATTTTTAAGTAGACAATGAAGAAATAATGCTCTTGTTTAGAAAAGGAACTTTCCCTGTTCTCAGTTGTGTGTGAACAAGTGACACAACTCTGAATCCAGCTCAAACACACATCGGCTACCAGGGCCCCTCCATATATGCATACTCATCTCCATGCATTCTTCCAATACTTCCATACTCATCTCCACTCTCCACCCAGTCAAAGACTAGCCAAGTCTTTCACACTGAAGGAACTCAAGTTTGCCATTTTTAATGTTCCCCTCTGGGTTTGGGTATAGGTCAGGAAAAAAGAATTGTATGTGCTCAGGATTCAATTCCATCTTTGACTAATCAGAACTGATCAGAAAGGACTACTTAGTGGAATTCACAAAACAGAACAGACTTAAGAACTAGGTCTTAGGGCTTGCTTTAAATCAAGTCTCCTAGGAACTTCCCTTAAAATCAATTTAGCTTTTAAAAATAGATACTGGGTTGCCTAATGCACCATATAATGGATGTATGTATCTGACATCTCAGCACATTGAGGCAATCTCTCTGAATGAATTTTCAAGGTAATAGGGCAGATGCCTTCTTAAATACTATTTTTTAAAAATCACTTTTATGCTCTAGTCTTTCTAAAATGTTACTCTGTATTCTTAAGTACAAATTAACCTTTATTTTTCTGATGCCTTAAATATGGGTCAAGAGCTACAGTTTTACACAGAGGCATACTTCATCTTCTAATACTAAATGTCCCTAACTCTCTTCATAGACCTAGTATTTTGAAGGTCAGATGACCAAGTTTGTTAGAGTTCTGCCTAAAGAAAACAGCAGTAAACAAAAGTCAGAATACTGTTTACCTCTTTGGGGTTGTAATCAGGAAAGGTTGTTCTGAGGGTAGGTTCAATTTCTCAACATTGGTGTGTATTCCTTTAAATAATTCATTTAACTACATGCTTGTGGGTTTATCATTTCCTATATATTTTGTGACTTTTTAAAAAAGTTAAAATAACATTATAGTCAAAAAGTGAATGGGGAAATATGCTTCACTCTCACTCTAGTGATCCTGCTTTGCATGCCACATGCTCAGGAGCACGTGGGCACACACACACACACACACACACACACACACACACATGCACACAGAGGTCTGCAAGTGCACAAACATTCATTGAAGTAGAAATTACTTGTAACTGCATTTGTAGATCACAGTCAATAATACTTAGAAAACTTAGATGACTTTATGATAACATGGATGGACTTAGAAGAATTCATATTAGCAGAAATAAGTCAAAAAGAAAAAAACAGAAACCAAATGGTTTCACTACTATATGGGACATGGGAAAGATAAACAAAAATCCATGAAGAAAAGTCAAAACAAGCCAACAACCTTGCTGGATGAGGCAGATAGGTTTTACTCTGCTCCCTGTTACTTCCTGTTGAAGGATACCAGCATTCACTGGCTTGTGGTCCTATCATTCTAATACCTGCTTTCATTTCCAACTTTCTTCTCTCAGGTCCTAATCATCTCTCTCCTTCTTAAAACCCTTATTGAGTTTCCTGAATTTTAAACTTTAAGGATTATTGGGGATTATCATATCCCAATAATCCAGGTATATCTCATTCAATATCCTTCATTTAATCTTGTCTGCAAAGCTTCTTTTGCATGTAAGGAAACACATTTACAAGATATGGGGATTTTGACAGGGAAATCTTTGGGGCACCACTGTACAGACTTTAAGTATATGTCAAACTGTTGGGAAGATGCCTCTAGACCTGTGAGGCAGGGGAAGGAGAATGGGAAAGCACTTTAACTTTTAAACTTCTATTCATACAATAAATATGTATTATTTTAATTAAAAGCCCCTAAGATATTTACTCTCTCAACAACCCTAAGATAACACCAATCATAAGATATGTTATTTTATGTCTGACTAAAAAGTACAAAACACAATACTATGATACTCATAGTAATATCACAGTAGAATATAAGCAAAGCATGGCCTCAGAAATCTCCCCCTACTGTAACATGTCCACCGCTTTGCAATAGGACTGCTCCTCTCAGGCAGAGGCTGTCTAGTTCTATAATTTCTACACTCCTCACCTATGGGTGTGGTCATATAAGTTGCTTAGGATAATGGGACTTTAGCAAATGTGACTCAACCAACACTAGGAAAATGCTTACACACTGGGCTGGTCCTCTCTCTAGCTGCTGCCTTTCTGTTATAGGAACAAGTTCATGCAGGTCTACCAGCCACCTCAGGCAACTCCCTGCATCTTACAAAAATAATGACTGCTGTTTGAAGCCAGTAAACCAGATGTCAGAAAAATGTAAAGGTGAAAAAATATCTATGTTCAAATCAATGAAATATTTTATTTCAGTAACTCTAATATTCAGAATAACACTAGTATATAAGTAGGAATACAAATGATGCTTCTAGAAATTTTAGTGAGCAGTTTTTATGCCAGTTAGGCTGCTAAAGGTTACTTTTGCTATTTTTCTAGCGTTCAGTTACATTTCTTACAGTTGAAGTCTTTGAATAAATGATCACTGGCACTGCAGGAATACTGCTTTCTCCCACAGAATATTGGAACAAGATAAATTATCTTGTCCATTCAACAGGAAAGAAACTAACAACCTGAAGAATTAAACGGTGAAAAATGTCATTACTTTGTCATTCAGAGAGGTACTGTGAATCCTAAATTAGAGTGATAATATGTGCAAATATCTTAATTTTATTATATAGTGTATGTAATTTATTTAAAACATGAAAATAATGTGGCATAGCATGAGTTCAAGTATGTACTACCTTTGCAATTTTTTAACCAAAATACAAAAAAAAAAAAGGTTCTAGTTACCTCTGTCTACAATCCTTATTTAAAACTTTGCTATGATACTTTTGTTTATAGTTCATTGATGTAAGAAAGATATAATGGTCAAGCGACAGCATATCTTTGATCTGAAAAGTTAATTTCCTACACTATTGTTTTAAGATCCACTTTCTGAATTATACTAGCTACCATTTACAGAGTGCCTATTTCCCAAATAACTAGCTAATATTTCCCACATTTATACAAGCCATATCCACCATGTTCTCTGTTACTCAATACTGAACTTTATTTTTAAAAGAGGTAACATTCATTTACAATTCTATATAGGTTTCAAGATTACCTTTTCTTACCATGTCCACCACCAATCCACCAACTAGTCAATCATTCACCATCCACAACCAATCACCCCTACTATACACATTTCTTTCATTGGTAACCACCACCATTCTGCTGTCAGAGAATAAATGTTTTTGCTTTCTTTATATATAGCAAATGAAGTCATATGGTGTTTGTCTTTCTCTTTCTGACTTACTGCATATAATGTAATACCCTCAGAGCCCATATATGCTGTGGAAAATGACAAGACTTCATCCTTTATATGACTGACTAGTATTTTGTTGTGTATATATATCATAACTTCTTTACTCATGAGTGAATTATTATAGCAAGAAATGACATCTGTTGAATTTTACCCATATACCAGAATCTACTAAATCTTTATGTGAACCAAATCCCTTAACCCATACATTGTTTTGAAATCAATTTTATTACTATGTCCCATTTTGCACAGAAGGAACAAATAATTGAGAACTCGTGTGCTAAATGGTCACTATGGCAGTCATTAAGTGGAGACATTGCCAGGACTGACTCCAAAATCTCCACTCTCAATCCAGTATATTATTTCTTATGTGGACACTGACCAACTCTAAAATTCAGAATCTACTTATCTTTCTCTGAGGTTCCCCCTGATTAACACTCATTACTGCAAGTTTCCCCAGAACTTTCTGTGATCACACTTCTCATCCTCCTCCTTTTTCATTCTACCTGTTTTCCTCAAGTGCATCTATTCCCAAGGTTTCAGTAACCCCCAAATTTTAGCTTAGGAAACGAAGCTTAAAGTAACCTGGACTAAGGTCATATACTAAAAAATGGTAGAGCAGAGACTTGAATCTAATATCAATATTTACTCTTCACCCTCACAACATTGTCTCCTAAAGGGCAACTTTCTTTAGTAACTTTGAGACTCTTCTCAATATGCACCACTGTCAGTGCTCCAGGTCAAGCAACAGTATCACTGACTCTAACCTGTAACTGGTACTCCCATTTCAAGCCCCTGCTCCTCTATCCACACTACTCAACAGAATTTTTGTAATAATGAAAATGTTCTAGACTGTCTAGTATGGTAGATATCAAGCAAATGTAGTTTCTGAGCAAAAGTAGCTTACACAACTGAGAGATTTTTGTCTAGTTTAAACTTAAAGTGGTGACCATTCTAGATAGTAGTTCTCAACTATCTCCAGTACCCAAGTCTTAACATTTGTCAGACTTAGTCACAATCCCTCTGCCCTAAGGTCCCAGGAGGTTTTCTATAGGTGCATAATAAATGTCTCTCTCCTTAGGTTTTGAGGTGCATTTCTTCTTACCTGAAAGTCAAGACTTAGATCTCAAACTGAAAAATAAAAGCAAAACTAAACAAAACAAAAACACCACTTCTTCTGAGTTTCTGTTTGATAGAGGTAGGATCATATTCCAGGAATATTTCTGACATGTTTCTCCCAAATATTCAAGGAAGAACCTTTCAGTGGAAACTCTAAAGCAGAAATTTCTGAGGTGACATAGTGAGAGGGTAACTCTTATGCCTTTTCTAACTGGTGATGTGGTCAATAAATACTGTTAACAGGCATGCACTAGTTTCAAAAGAAGTTATAGTAAAACGGGATGACTCCAAACTATGTTGAAATTTAACTTGATCTGTAGTTTTTAAAAACTTTTGTACTAATATGAAAAATGTTATGATTTCAGATGAAAATGTAAATTTCCAGTACTTCTTGAAAAATTTAGTGATCTGGAGATGCTGAGTCTGGATTCTCACATGGCAAACATCTACTAAAATTGAGATGCTACTATCCTTAGTCACTAGGCACTCTCCATTTGCCACCTCACTTACATCACTGACATCGAGGTCCCACTCAGTTGAAAGTAATTATTCAAAGCACACAGTTTCACAAAATTTTGTTATATGTCTGCCTATGACCATGTAAAGTCCTTATAGAGCTTTATTTCTTTTTACCTGTCATTTCATTTGACTCAAACTAAAAGCTTCTGTACAGCAAAAGGCAAGACAAAACAAAAAGAAACCCAACAGACTGGGAGAAAATTTTTGTCCTCCACAAAAGTGATAAGGGTTTAATAACAAAGATCCACAACTTAACAAAAACAAAACAAGAAGCCCAGTCAAAAATGGGGAGAACTAAAAAGACACTTCTCCAAAGAGGAAATACAAATGCCCAACAGGCACATGAAAAAAATGCTCAACCTCACCATACTAGCAATCAGAGAAATGCAAATCAAAACCACAATGAAATATCACCTTACACCAGTAAGAATGGTCCACATCAAAAAACAAACAAACCAAAAAAAAACAAACAAACAAAACAAAAAAAAAAAACAGGCAACAAGTGCTGGCCTGGATGTGGAGAATAAGGAATACTCTTACATTGCTGGAGGGAATGTAAACTAGTCCAGCCACTGTAGAAAGCAGTGTGGAGGACCCTCAAACTAATGAAATGGAACTGCCATTTGACCTAGCAATTGCTCTCTTGGGAATCTACCCAAAGGAGACCTCAATACTTACACAAAGAGACAGATACCTGTACTCAGATGTTTACTGCATCATATTTATAATTGCAATTGCAAGGACATGGAAACAACACAAATGTCCCAGAACAGATGAATGGATGAAAAAGATGTGATATATATACACAATGAAATATTACTCATCAATTAAAAATGACAAATTTGATGAATTTATGATAACACGGATGTACCTAGAAGAAATCATATTAGCAGAAACAAGTCAGAAAGAAAAAGACAGAAGCCAAATGGTTTCACCAACATATGGGACATAGGGAAAACAAACAAAAGACCAGGAGGAAAGTCAAAACAAGCTAACAACCAAGCTAAAGTACACAACTAGGGTGGGGCGGGGAGCAGAGAGGTCAGGGAGGGGAGGTGGTAGGTGAAACCCCAGGAATACAAAGATGTGAAATATATATATGTTATTTAAAATTAAAAAATAAAATAATTCTTACCACAATCTTAGGAAGAAGGCAGCATTATTCTCACTGCTTAATAAATCAGGAAGCTGACCCTCAGAAAAATTAATATTTAGTGAAAGTCTAGTTCTAACTTATCTCCTATCATTCCGTCTCTTTTTTCTTTCTGCAACAAGATATTGTTTGACAGAAAATTGCTATGGTTAAAAAAATTTTTTAATAAAAAAAAACTTTTTAATTATTAAATTATTAATTAATTTAATTTAATTAATGATTTAATTTTGAACAAATTACTTATATTAGCACATAAAACATCCTTCATTATCTACCTCAAAATGTCACTGAAAATACATAGCCAAGTTTTTTTTTTATGATTTGGTTATTATAAATACAAATAAAAGCCACTGAAATTAGGTAGGAGACTCTTTACCTATTATCAAAACCTCAAAAATTCTTTTTTCCTAGCTTCTCCCTAAGAAGCAGACTCAAAGCAGCAGTATCTTGAGTCTTTCACAGACTCCCTACATTTTGTTATTCAAAATTCCCTGCTGATTGCCAACAGCTTTTCTGGGCTATCTCTCTCCCAGACCAGAAGAAAATAAAAAACCTCTTACTTGAAGTTTAACCTTCTTTGGGTCCTTTGCCACCTCCAGTCATTTCACTAAAACTTCAAGCCAGAACAAGACTCTTAAAGTATGCAAACTAATTTATTACTAAACAAAATGATTTCCTAATTATCTATTACAGAAGAAACATGTAAGAAAACCCTGATTACCCAAACATTGTCCAAACCCTCAGTCCTTTAATCCCTGTTCATCTCACCAAATCAATCAGAGTTCATTACCATGTGTTTCACACAGAACATTCCTCCTCCTCCTTGGTGTATTTCAGCTTTTCCAGGCAGGTACTCGAAGGTGTGATGGTGTCTTCTCCTTGCTGTAGTGTCCTCCTCACTTTAGGTATAGAAAGAAATTCCAAAGTACAGGAACCAATGGAATTCATTTTCTTCTCAGGCCTAACTTATGGCCTCTCCACAAACCTCTAAGCCCACCAAGTATGGCAGGTTCCAACATGAAAGTTCCAAATCTCAAAACTCTAGGTTTCAGCAGGCATTTTCAGCTTATGCTTATTGAAAGTCATGAGTTCACCAGCCCATGCCTCAGGCAGCCTCCACCCTCATGGTTAGGCCTCCATCTTTCCTCCAAAATGGCTTAATCCCATTCTTTGTTCAAGCTCTCCTTATATTGGTTTATTACACCCCCCCAGGTTTGTAAATTATATCACATTGCAGAGAAAAACCTGTTTTTCCTTCTTCCTTCCCCCTTGTATATTTCTACAAGTAAATTCTAATGAAGGCCATCCTCACATTTTAGCTGGTCCTCTTTGAAATGTACAAATCTATAACCATATCAAGCGATTGTATTAACTATGTTAATGGCACGGGGGGGGGGAGTAGGTACCCTGGTATCACCATGAGTGTCCCAAGAAAGAAGGGAGCTTCCCAAGCTTTTACAGCACCCTAAGTTACTGATGGGGTGGAGGGTGTGGCTCGTCCAGCCAGAAGCACAAAGTTGTTCCAGCCCTGTCAGGAACACCCTGGGGGTTGAAAGCATCACTACCTCACCACATCTAAGATTTAAATTCCCACCAGGGATTTTTGCTGCTGATACTCTAAAATAAAAATATTAGCAGAAAAACATTGAAGGTTTAGAAAAAATACAGTTATTGGATATATATACATTCTTCCAGCAATTCAATACCTGGCATCTAAATGAAAAGAACAAATAATTTCAAGTGGTCTTAAAAGGCTGTCAAATATTGTCAAACTTTGTAATATTTCTATTTGCCAACTTAAGTGATGAACTTTAGGGTAGTCCCTAAGCCAAAACACCTATTTTTATCATAAAACCCCAGGCCTATTTTCATAAACTTAAGAAACCATGGGTTCTCAATAGATAGATTAAGATTCAGCATTTAGGCCAATTTCCCAGTGGCAAAGACAGTCAACAATACAGGCAGAAGGGGTAGAGCTAGGAATAGCAGTTATAATCAGGTGCAAAATTGTGATTTATAAGAAATATATATTCAGTCATTCAGATGACCAACATATATTTCTCTAACATATTTGAACTTCAGGAGTATCCAGCTCACTGCTCCCAAACCCTTGGAATTTCCTAAATGGTGTAAGTAATAAAGGTATCTTCTGAAATGTTAATGAAGGTAACTCTTGCAAGTCACTTGAGGATAGGATAGGGACTGGCTGCCAAGGAAACCAAGGCAGAACCGTCCTGCCTTCTGAAGGAGGGGAAAAGTTGGGTTCAACTGACCACAACCTAAGCACTAAAGCCACCAATAAAACCCAAAAGGAGACTTTAGAGAGCTGTTGGGCTGGTGAACATTTGGAGATTTGGGTAGAGTGGCACAGCCTCAAAAGGGCACAGCAGCTCTGCTCCTTCATCTTGCCCTATGCTTCTCTTCTGGCTGTTGACTTGCATCCTTTAATACCCTTTGTAACAAATTGATCTACTACTAAGTAAACAGGTTTTCTGAATTCTGTGAGCTAGTCTATCAAATTAATCAAACTTGAGATGGGTAACCAGGGTACCTCTGATTTATCGCCAGTCAGAAGCATTGTGGGAACCTCCAACCGACAGCCAGCTGGTCAGGTACAGGCTTGACTGGAGCTCCCAGCTGGAGTCTAAAGTGATCTGAAATAGAGGACAGCCTAGGGAGACCCGAAGCCTACAAAAACTGACACACTCTATGGCAGACAGTGTCAGAATTGAGCTGAATTCTAAGACACACTGCTGGTGTATAAGAAATGCTTGTTGCTGTGGAAAGACTTCCACATACAACCCCTCTGTAAATGTGTCTCAGGACACACCAACTCCATATTAGGTTCACAGGGTACAAAATTAAAATGGAGCCCAAATGTAGAAAAAATTACTCTCAAATTAAAAGGTAACATTGATCCAACAAGTACAGTGTAGTTTCCCTAACCAAGGTCTTATACTAATTCTCTCCCCAATATCCAAATTTGTTAAAGTTGGAAGAAACAAAACAAAACAAAAAAACAACAAATAACTGCCCATCCTTCTTTGTAGGTATGTGGGTCTGTGATAGATTTATGATCAGATATGAAGATGAAAGTCAGTCCTCCTCAACACCAGGACACCATAGAGATGAAAACTACCTGTGATACACTGAGATACCATCTTACACCAGTAAGAATGGCCCATATAAATAAAACAGACAACAACAAATGTTGGCGCGGATGTGGAGAAAAAGGAACTCTCTTACACTGCTGGCGAGAGTGCAAACTGGTCCAGCCACTATGGAAGACTGTGTGGAGGACCCTCAAACAATTGAAAGTGGACTTACTATTCGACCCAACAATCCCACTACTAGGAATCTACCCAGAGGACATGAAAACATTAATTCAAAAGGACACATGTATGGATATGTTCACTGCAGCCCTGTATACAATTGCAAGAATTGGAAACAAACCAAATGCCCCAAAACAGATGATTGGCTAAAAAAAATGTGGTATATATACACAATGGAATACTATGCATCCATCAAGGAGGACAAACACATGTCATTTGCAGCAACCTGGATGGAACTAGAAAGATTCATATTAGCAGAAATAAGTCAAAAAGAAAAAGAGAAGTACAGGATGGTCTCATTTATATGATGGATATAGGGAAAAACAAACAAACAAATAAGAAAGAATGAAAACAGTCAATGGGACTGAACCATGGAGCGAGAGAGGAGGAGGGGGAAGAAGGTGGGGGAGGTGAAGATCACAAAAGATCAGGATGGTT
>PVHY01013348.1:0-41657 GCA_004024945.1 Uropsilus gracilis
AACTCCGTGCTAAGCAGCGCACAGGCCGTGGCCACACCAAGAAAGACAGCGCCCCACCGCTCGACCTGGGAGCCCTCCCTTACCAACCTTCTCCGGATGCCGCGCCTGCAAGCGTCCCGCACCGCGGTGCTCCGCGCTCCCCAGCCGCGCGGCGCCGGAGTCTGAGGCGAGCGTGTCACATTTTATTCTCAGGCACTGCTCGGGCGCGCGCGCCACGCGCCTCCACACTCACTCCGACGCCCACTGGAGCAAGGACCCCCCGGCCGGGGGCGCCAGACGCGCGCCACGGAACTCGGGGTCTGCAGCCGACGAGCGAGCAGCTCCGCTCCCGCGAGCAGCCGCTCCCACCTCTGCGGAGCAGCCTCCAGTGTCACCGCCAAAGCGACCAGCACTCGCGTCCCAGCCGGCCTGCGGGTTCTCCCCGGGCCAGAGCTACGCGGCGCCGGGCGGCAGCTGCAGGCGCGGCGGGCGGCACAGTCTCGGGGCCGGCGCGGGACTGCGCTCATCCCGGCGCCGCGCGCCTCATTGTTCCAGGCAGCGTGGCGGCGGCGCCAGCGGCGGGGGCGGCGGGAGGGTCCGCGGCCGGGGATCCTGTGGGCCAGGCGGCGGCTCCGGCCCCCGCGCCGAGACTGCGCCGCGCCCCGCCCCCGAGCTCCTGGCGCCCCCTCTGTGCGCCCCTGCTGCCGCACAGAGCCCCTCTCCCTCCGCCTCTACATTCATCCTCCACCCCCTTCCGGCCTTGGCTCACCTAACGGACCAGCTCTAGGCGCTGGGAAGTTGCCCAGCCCGCTTCTAGCGCACCCGGCAGGGCTGCCCAGCCCGCCGGCCAGCGCGAGCCGGGCGCTCGTGTTAAGCGCGGAGCCCTGCTTCTGGGAGAGAGTGATTGCAGACTCGGACTGCGTGGGGCGGCGCGGGTGGCTCATCCACCGCCTCCCCGAGCCGCCGCCACCACTAGCCCTAATTCTTCTAAGGGTTACCTGCACAGCTCAGTCTGGCGCCGTACCTGGCACCCAGTGGGCGCTCAGGTCTCCGGTGGCGGCAGGGATGCAAGAATCTGAACGGGCAGTGGGGTGGCAGGGAGGGAAGTCGGACGCCTGACACCCGGGAAGTGAGTCTTTGTGTACCCCGATCGAACACTCCCTCCTTCGTCGCTAAAGGCCGGTCTACCTGCGCGCGAGATTGTGCCCGAGAGCTGGACGGGCGGGGCGCGGGGGAGCGCAGCATCCTCCCGACCCACTTGCTCTTTGTTCCTCTGACTCCGCTTGGCTCCACACTACCGCGTGGCCTTGTGTTCTTGGGGGCTTCTCGGTGGCGCATGAGGGCCGGGGTGTACCTGGGAGAAAGACCACCTTCCACTTGGGAAGAGCACCCACCACCAAGTCCAGCGAAGGCATTTCCTAGAGCCCCCTGCCTGCCCGTGGGCGTCCCCACCATGAACGCCCAACCCAGAGAGGGGCGTGAAAGTTCTCGGGAAGGTGGTGCTGGGCGGTGTTCCCCGAACGTGTGGTGAAGCGACCACGGAGGCTGCCCGCGGCTGTGGTCCGGACAGCTGGAGGCCGAGGGTGGGGCCGCCGGGAGTCGGCGGTCGGGTGTCTGTTCACTTGCGGAATGTCCATTTGTTACCGCGGCGCTCTTGCTCTTCTGAGGCGACGGCAGCTGGTCCAGAACCCGAGACCGCGCAGTCCTTTGTTTGCTGACAAACAGCCTGCTTTGAACTTCCCGGTTGCACTCCGAGTAAGCGCCCGAGGTCCTTACAACTCTTCGGCCTTCTCCGGGATCCGGAGGGGCGTGCAGGTGTATGGGGAGCCCCCAGGTGGAACAAACTTGAGTTGGGTGATAGTTCTTCGTTCGTGCCCAAATCAGAAGAATAGGATAGCAGGTTATGTGGAGCTCTGCTCACCTATCCCAGGTCACTTGCAGGGGCTAACATTGCATTGTGGGAGACAAATCCTTACTAAATCGTCAATTTTTTAAATTCTTGAGAACTGAGTGTTTTTTTTTTTTAAGAGGAAACAACTAGACACCCAGTTATTTATTGAGGAACGACTATGTGCTGTGTGAACCCTTTGGCTTCTACAGCAGATATATGAAGGCGAATAAAATCTTTCCTACCTCAAGAAGCTTGCAGAAAATTGAAACATCGTAAGAGTTCAACTGAAACCAACTGGGTAATATACATTATACTAAATCCGAAGTGTGTACCAAAAGTGCTTACTCAATATTTTCTGAATATGTTAACCATTTCTGACACCTGGAATTGTGTTGAGCTGTACAAAGGGACAATAGGTCATATGGATTTTAAAAATGAAAATCTATGTATATATATATTCCATACATATGCAACATATTCAGTGTGATTAAAAGTAACCTTAAAGTCCTGCACTCCTGTATTTATTACAGTACTATTTACAATAGCCAATATATGGAAAAGCCTGAATGCCTTTCCCAAGTGAATGAATCAAGAAGCTGTGGTGTGTGTGTGTACACTCACACACACACACGCACACACTTCTTGGATGGAATATTATTCAGCTATCAAAATGATAAACTCATGCTGTTTGCAGCAACATGAATACAGCTGAAAGGACTTACAGTAAGCAAAATAAGTCAGAAGGAAAAAAAAAAGATAAATATTGATGGTCTCACTTATATTTGGGCTTTAGAGAAAACAAAGTATCAGGAAGAAGACAAAACTTGCTAGCTGACTAGAGATCTGTGGCATTGAGGGTGGGGACAAGCACAAGGGACTGTGGTGATACACCCAGGTGCTATGGTGATGGGACAACTACAGGGACAGTATCAAATACTGTACAAAAATGAACACTTATACAGATTTATAAATGGTTTTAAAAAGTGACATGTGGGCAGCTTGAAGAAGGAAGTAATACTGAAAAATTCCTTCCTCTCTCCCTCTCTCCCTCTTTCTTTCCCTCCCTTCCTCCCTCCCTCCTTTCTCTACTGAGAGACTTTGAGCAGGTCACTAACCCTTGGGCCTGTTTTCTGTGTAAAGCACAAGACAGTGCTTACCCTCAAGGTTTGTTCCAACAAGCAGAGGTCACAAGTTAAAAGGGGTAGCCCTCCCGGCCTGGGGAAACAAACCCCTGTTTCACAGTTTTGTGCAATGTGAATGAGGCTCCCTCCTTTACCAATCAATGGGGGAAGTAAGCCATAGAGATGTGGCTGTGGCCCTATGGCAGATCTGCTGGATAGTAGAGAGGAGAACAGCTTGACCAACCACCTAGGGAAGTCTGTACCCAGCAGGGAACACCTCCACTGCCAGCAGCTGGGAGTTGCACTCCCAAACCAAGATATCAGAACTACACAGCACACAAGCAGTGCCACTTGACAGATACAGGAAAGGATCCTGGAGAACAGCACCAGACATTTGTCCTATATTTAAGGCTCAAGTAGTTGGAGCGACCAGAAGTAGAAAGGGAGAGAGGGGGCAAGAGGGAGTAGGGTGGGAAGGGGAGACCATACTAAGGGAAACAACAACCATACAACCATGACCAATGTTGTATGAAAATTACTAAATAAAAAATAAAAAAAGTATTGACTGTAGTGCTTGGACTGTGATTCTTGGTACACTGTATAATTAATAAATAATAGTGCCATTATTTAAATACTTTAACAGTGAAATAGAAATGTAAATAATTTGATACACTTCTCATTGTGTCCATGCATTCTATACATTCCCTTCATTTGAATAGATAGTGAAGAAGTTGATATCTTGATAAACTTTAATTAAAGTTTAATTAGAAGTTAATTAAGTGGGACCAAATAATCAACTCTATGCTTACAGAGAAATCACCCCCCTGAAGGCAAATATGCAAATCATTGTTGGAAAATTTTAAGTGAATTGAGTTTATTATTTATACTTGAGGGTCAGTAAATAAATCTTAACCAAACTGATTTAATCTACTGCTTCCTAAGGCCATCAGTAAGCCAGGTGATAGAGGGCTATCAGGTGTTTGTTTCTGTCACAGGATAATGGTAAACAATATATTCTGACATAGTTTTGTTTATTTGCTTAGAGGGACCCCAAATAGGAGCTGATTATTTAATTTTTTATTAGTGTACAGATTTGTAAGAAATTCGTGAGCTCTTCTGACACTTTTTCTCTTCCTTATATAAAACAAAATGAACACATTTCTACAAATAGGAAGTATCAGAAGCCCGTTTGCTAATACCCAGATGGTCTTAATGATTTAACTTTCCTTTTCCATTTTTCTCCTATTAAACTTACAGATTTTTTAATTGAGGATGAGAGATATTGTTTTAGTCCATTTCCTGAAGCACAAATGTCTTCTGGTTCTGATTTATCTGATGTTGCCACTGCATCAATGAAATTTGTACCTGCTGGAGGAAAATCTCCTATAAACGAGCTCTCCATACTTAATTAGGGAGGAAAATTTCTATGTGATCTATGTGAAAAATGAATTTTGGGTATTCACATGTTTGGAACCCATTCAACAGTACTAATATCAGTATGAGACAGCTATTTCCTACCCAGCTGGGTAGAATTTGTAGAAAAAAAAAAGTTTACTCTTGGAAATACCAGTAAAAGAATGACCCACTGCTAAGCAAAACGTATGTGTGCAAAGACAAGGTATGCAGGCATGTAAAGGCTTCTGTCTACCTATTCTATATTATTTTCAGTCAAAGAAAATTACCTCTTAAGCATCAAACATAGGGGAAATACGTTTTCAGGATCAACTGTATAAGAACAATCTTTTGCCCTCAAACTGTTACATGGCAGAAGGAGGGGCACCTCTGGACCCATAAACCTGTACACTCTAGGTTCTGCCACCTGATGTATCAAAATAAAAATACTCTAGTGCCTAAAGCCTGCTCTGGGAAAGACCTTTAATACAATCAGTGTGTAATGTAAGAAAGAATATAGTTAAAAGAGTTTCCTATTTAACACCCAAAGTGACTCATCTCATCTATATCCTATCTAGACAGAGTTGGTCCAAAGCAGGGCAGCTGAGGCTCAAAAGCTTGACACAAGCTTAAAGCACCTTCTGTGGGAGACCCCTTAGGAAAGGGTCACAAGCCAAGTCTAAGAGGGGAAGAGTAAAATCAAACTACAAGTTTAGATAAAGGTTGCCGTTGTCAGCCTCTCCATGGGTCTTTCTTCATGTCTGCATCTCTTTCAAGTGTCTCCTTTCCATGTCTCCCAAGACCCTGGTACAAGTCCGAGACCAAGAAGCAAGCATGGCTTCCTTTCATGTTCCTGTACTCCATGAGATTCCTCTTGTCCACTTTCTTCTCCTTTTCCCTCCACTTCTTTCTGCTGACCTCTCAGTCCTTTTTCCATGCCTAGTCTAGCTTCTTTTCTTTGCCCAACTCCACTCTTCCTTATGATGGGATAAGCAAGGAACTTAGAAGACCTATGACTTCCAGTTTGCACCTCTTAAAACCCTGTTCTCTGGAATCCAGTGTAGGAAACAGAGGTGGCCTCAGGGCAGGGCAGAGGTCACGACATGAACTTGGATGTGCAACCAGCCTCTTTCAGACAAGGCACTGGGAAAAAAACAGTGGTGGGCAAAAAAACAAACAAAAACAAACAAACAAACTCCTTTTTTAAAGTCTTTGCAGTATATGATTTAATACTAAAAGGGGAGGACTGAGGGGCTTGAGTTCTGACCTTGTCACCTTCATAAAGTTGCTGGAACTTTCTGTGCCTCGATGAAATTGTGGACAGTATGGATTAAACTCCATTTATAGTTGCCTCCAAAAATCTGAGCTCACACCAACAGCTCATAAACAGCCAAAGAGCACATTTCATTCTATGTAAAGGCTTTTCTGTCCATCATCTATTTAGATTTTCTGCAACTTTGTATCGTGAAAAGGAGTGAGGGGATTAAGGGCCATAGAGAGGTGACCCTACCATTTCTTACTTGTGTGGAAAGAAGAATACCTAATCAGTAATATTTTAAGGCCAGTGGTCCAAGTCCCTAATGTGTATATATATATATATATATGTGTGTGTGTGTGTGTGTGTGTGTGTGTGTATGTGTATGTCTATCTATCTATCTATCTATCTATCTATCTATCTATCTATCTATCTATCTATCTATCTATCTATCTATCTATCTATCTATCTATCTATCTATCTATCTATCTATCTATCTATCTATCTATCTATCTATCTATCTATCTATCTATCTATCTATCTATCTATCTATCTATCTATCTATCTATCCATCCTAATTTAATCACTACAACAAAGTTTTAAAAAATCTTTGCATTTTTAAAAATTTCTTATACTGAAATAATTTTAGGTTTTCAGAAAAATTTGATAATTAACATATCTTTCTCCTCAGATTCCCTCAAACATTGACACTTTACTCTTTGCTTTGCTATTCTTTTACTTTATATTTATGCTTTTACTGAAATGTTAGAGAATAAATTGTAGTCATGTCCTTTCTCCCCCTAAATGCTTCGTTTCATTTTCCTAAGAGAAGGGACGTTCCTTTAAATAACAATAGTGCATTATCATAATTAGGGAAATAATATTGGCTATATTATTTAATTTTTTTTCATTTATTTATTGTTACTTCTTTTTCTAACATTGTTCAGTATTTGATTTCTCCCCTCAGATGTAGCCCCCCAAAACCTCTTACTACCTTACCACCATTGTACCACCACCATAGTCCCTTGTGTTCTTCCCTCCCTTTTTTGAACTTCTTTTCCTTCTCCTCCCTGCTGTGTGCCTCAGAGCTACAGCTTCATTGGCTAGACTTTTAACTAAGGTTGAACTTTATACAAACTTCACTAGTAGTCTCACTAACGTCATTTATAGCAAATTAAAAAAATTAATCAAGTCTAGGACCCAGTCTTCTTTGTTACTGATTTCATACATATGTTATTATACAGAATATCTCCATTAACATAGATTTAGAACTTTTAAAATGGTTTTATTTAAATTGTGTACTAGAATAAGTCTATGTTTACATTACCAGAAAACTTTATATTATTATTTGGTTTTGTTTTTGTTTTCTTGTCTAGAGTCCTTTTGTTATACCTTGACAATTAAAAATCTCAGTTTTGTTTATCTGGGAAAGTATAGTATAGTGATAATTAAAAAACTCAGTTTTGTTTATCTGGGAAAGTTTTAATTTATCCTGCAATAAATGATGATCCTACAAAACATATTTGTGAGATGTATTATTGTTATTTGACAGACTTTTTTGCTTTAGTGTTTTGAATGTTTCCTCTCAGTCTGACCAGCAAGACTTCTATCAAGAAATTCTCTGATGTTGCATAGAAACTCACATTTGTCTGGCAAGTTGCTTCTTGTTTGTTCTTTAGGTTGACAATATATTCTTTGTCTGTTGATAGTTTGATAGTTTGTCTTTTGATAATGTCTTATGTGTGTGACACTTTAGATTTATCTTGTGTGAAGTTTTTGCAATCTTGAATTTATATATCCATTTTTCTCTTGATATAGGGATTTTTTTTGCCATATCTTTAAATAAATTCTTTTTTTTTTTCTTTCTTCTTCTGGAAATTCTGCATTGAAATTCCATATTCTATATCTCATGATACAGTATAAGTTATACTTCCCATTTTTCTTTCTTTTTACTTTTTTCTCTTTTCACTTTGTGATTTAAAATGATCTATTTTTAAGTTTGCTGATTCTTTTGCCTGATTAAGTCTGCTAGTATCTTTTTAGTTAGTCGTATTTTTTAGCTCAATAATTTTCATTTCATTCTTATTTAATAGTTTCTTTTTTTATTGATACTCTCTTTGTTCATGTACCACTTTGCTAATTTCATTTGCTGATCAAGCTTTTAATTTATTGATCCTCTTTAAGAGAATTTGCTGCCTGGATGGAGCTAGAAGGAATCATGCTAGCGGAAATAAACCAGAAAGAAAAAGAGAAATACTGGATGGTCTCACTTATATGTGGGATATCGGGAAAACAAACAAAAGGACAAGAAAAAGTTAAAACTAACTGAGAGTAGAGCTAAAGCATACAACAAGGGAGGAGGAAGAAGGGTGAAATCAGAGAGGGATGAGCACAGAGATTAAGATAAAGGTACACAGTTGATGTAGTGGTGTGAGAAACTTGGGGTAAATACTGATGTAAAAAATGTGTACATGTAATAAAAAAACAAATTAAAAATAAAAATACATCAGAACTTAAAAAAAGAGGATGTGTTGCCATGTATAATCTAAACTACATTTCTTTAGGTTGTTCTTTTTTATTATATCAGTTTTATTTATTGATTGATGGAACTATCTTTTCCTGTTTCCTTCTATGTATTGTGATCTTTTTTTGATATTTGGTCATTTTAATATATTGCCATTTTCCTGGTCTTTTTTGGACTAGATACATGAAGAAGATATTCTCAAAACATTCTCAGTGTAAGTTCTAAAAAACCTTAAACTACCTCTGGGAATGTATCTTATTTGGATGTGTGTGTGTGTGTGTGTGTGTGTGTGTGTGCTTTTAGTTATCTTAAACTATCTAAACTGAGTGTTTTTCCTTCTCGGTAGTTCACATTTCCCCGATCCCCCTGGTGTTTGCTTGTAGAACTGCAGCTTTAATGTGTGACTGGTATTTGCTCCTGTTTTTAGCAACTTCCAAATCATGCTACTAGTCTGTGGATTCTCTGGCAAGACAGAAACCCATCTCTCAGGTAGCCAGGAGATAAGCCAGGACACTGGAAACACAGTTTATTCTTTCTTTTATTTCTGTCCTCAGGAGTGTGCCATACCCGTGGAAGGTTTCTTCTTGGTTGTGCCCTCCTAAACCAGGTATGGGGAAGGGTACGAATAGGTGCGCTTTGAATTTTCATTTTTTTTCCCTCTATGGAATTCCTCCTTGATTTTCCATTTTCTGAATGCTATACCTTCTCAACTGTTCTCCAGCATTCTCACCAAGATATTTCAGTCTGCAGCCTTTTGCTAATTTGGTGGCTCTGTAGGGGAAATGAGGACTTGGATTGTTTTTCAGTAAACATTGTTGCTTTTATTGTTATTGTTAAACTATTACACATGTTAAGATCGAATATATCTATTACACCTTTATTTATTCCTTCTCTTTTCATATATATATCTATATCTATCTATCTCTCTCTTTATATGTGTGTGTATGAGTTTCCGACCGATATAATTTCCTTCTCTCTGAATGAATGCTGAACACTTCTTGCAAATCTTGTTGACTGGTGATGAAGTCCTTCAATTTTTGTTTGCAGAAGTCTTTATTCTCCCTGAATTTTAAAGTATAATTTTGTTAAATCGAGGTTAAGTGGAGGGAATTTTATTTGAACAGTTTAAATGTTTCACTTTATTCTCTTGCATATATTGTTTCTTAAGAGTTATTTGATAAAATTTTATTCCTCTTTCTTTATAGGTTAGTTTTTTTTTTTTTATACATTTAGATTCTCTAATACCTCCCAAGCTCTGTATCTTTCTGTCACATGACACTAGATTATTTAAAGTAAAAAATAACAAAACATTTTCACAGAATTTTACTTTCAAAGGTTGTGTTTGATATCTCCAAAGGCCTGAGTGTTTCATTTCATGACTATTCAATGATAGGTAATTTACTTGATTCTTCTTTTTCAGCTTTTATCCAGATGTTTGGCATTACTTAACAAAAAGGAGACCTGAATGTTACTCTTTTATCAGCGTTGAAAGCTATGTGTGAATATACCTTAAATAAAATAATAAAGACATCGTTCTCCTTAGCTTTACTTTACCCCACACAATCATTATAGTATTCTTGAATTACAAAACAAACCACAGCAGTCATCCTGGCAGCAGTTGCATCACATGAATCATAAGCCCAATGTAAGTCAAATTCACTACACTCTGATCTTCAGTGTACCTGAGCATTACCAGCCAGTAGCAGTACTCCCTAACTCTATTTGAGCCATGGTATGTGGTCACAAAAGAATACAGGGAAAAGAATAAATGAGTAAAAAGTTAAATGAATGAGGAAGAGTTAGTAATGAGATTTTAAAAATGAGTTTATCCCCCCCCCAAAAAAAAAAAAAAAAAGACTGAGACCTAAAGTTTTAACAACTAGGCCTAAAAGTTGGCTGGAGAAGCAGGCATCTCAAGGTCAAAGGAGATTCAACAAGGTCTTTGTAGAACTTTTTCTAACTTTTGCTATCTCAGGCCAGGCTGTGTGTGTGGGAAAGCTAAAAGCAAGATAATAAACGGACACAGCTGCCTACCCTTCCCTTAATTAGGAGGAAAATAGCTTGTGCAAAAGAAAAGAACTTATCGAAGGTGAAAAGCCTAGTCCCATGGAGGTATTATTTCTGAGATGTCCAGAGTGTCACAGAGTGTATTTTATGCCATTTTTTTTTGTATTCTATGCCAATTTTGTACCATGTCATGCAGGAAACTGTCTCTATATGGAAATGAATTTTGAACTTTAACAAAACCTAAAAATTGCCTGCATCAACGAAGCTCAAGGCCTTGGATCCGACTTTCTTTCTGAGACCCAAGTTCCCTCAGCTGAGTCTTCTAATAAAACTTTCCTGTTTACCTATTGCTCTGAGAGTCCGTGTTTGCGGCAGTTTAACAGAGATGACAGAGTGGAAACTTAAAATATACATATGCAAAACGGTAAAAGAAAATCAACAAGTAGACTGATTCCCCCTTCCCCTCTTGCTCGAAATTGCTTGTCTTATTTGGTACAGTAGGGCCAAATCATAGTTAAACACCAAATGCAACTTATCACGACTCTTGACTTCACTTAGCTTCACTGCACTTATTGAATTAAAGTTTATATTTACCATCGCGACTACCTAAAATATAATGTATGGACCATGTGCGTAAGGGTACTAGAAGAACCTTTACTTGTATAGGTTTTGATTGTGGAGATTTCAAATTAATTTGTCAAATGGTATTTTAAAATAATTTTTGACTTATTAAAGTGCATGCAAACTGAAGGAAAAAATGCCATAGCTAAGAATTTCCTAAAATCTCTGGGCTAGGTCAAAAGGGTCAGGAGACCTTCAAAAAGCAGGAGTATTTTGAGATACCCAAGGGCACAAGGGCCTCCCTGGAGATAGGTGTAGTTTTGGCAAAAATTTCTTAAGTCAGGGGTTCAGGGTTTTGAAGCCTTTGAACTTCAATACATATTTTGTTCAAATGATTTGTGGTGTGTGTGTGTGTGTGTGTAAGAGGACAAAGAACAAAGCAAATGATCTTTTATTCTCATCTCAAAAAGAAACAAAAATTGACCGGTGCAGTTGATAATCTTTTCATTGTCATTGTTTTGTTCTATAAAGTTTAGAAGAGATGACTGACCAGTTTAGGTCAAAAGCTAGTGAAGAGAATCTACTTTTGTAGTCTTTTAAGTGCATGCTTTAAATCAGTTATATTATAGCCCTAATTCTTTTTTGTGATTTTTCCCTCTAAAAAGCCCTTACACTTTTTTTAATGAGATTTGTAGGAGAAAAAGAGATTAGAAAATCTGCAAGGCTACAGAACAGAATACATAGCAGGTTCTATAAATGTTATAGATCAACATTACATTTTAAAAGTTTAATCTTTTGCAAGTGAGAACTTGAAAACTAGAACTTTTAAACACCTTTAAAACGTGTTTAAAAGTCTGTTTTATTATAGAAAAGCTATATTCCCTGACTTGAAATAGCTAGAACAATTTTAATGTGACAATTTCTTCCTTTAAAAATGTACTTTTGTTGAGTTAATGAACAAAATTTCAATGCAGTCATTAATCCAAGCTGTTAAATTCCATTATAAGGTCTTTTTAAAAATAATTTTTGAGTGACAGATTTCAAGAGTTAAAAGAATTTGAAAAGTCTGTTTTTAAAGAACACTAAATGTATTTGATCACTGCAGGGTATTGTTATAAATGCACACAACATACTGCATATGATAGTGGCTTCTCCCCTGCCGCCACAAAGCTGTGGCTGGACACCCCTGGCCTGAGAATTGTCTTTTCCTCTCACAAAATTTGTATTCTATACCAAAGATTTTCCTGTTTCTTTAGGCATGAAACAAATGACAATGTTTATTTTGTAGTGTTCATTGAGGATTAAATGATACTATAGGTATTAAACGATCCGCCCATGGTCAGTCATTTCTCAATGAATGGTGTTATTACAGGATTGACAACAGAGAGTTGTCAGGATTCTTCACCCAAAATGCACTTTTCTTCTCAAGAATCTTTGACTAAAATTTAACAATTCTTTCCATTATAACATGGGCAATAAATCACACCACTTTTGAGACTGATTCCAAAACCAAATCTATGACTGATTTGAAGTACTGATGAATTCTTTTTTTTTTAAATTTACTTATATATATTTCACATCATTTCAGTCCTTGGGGGTCACCCACCACCTCCCCTTCCCACCCGCTCCAGCTGGTCCCCATTCTCCCCTTGTGCAGTTTCATTTGGTTGACCATATATTAGTGAAACCATTTGCTTTCTGTCCCTTTCTATCTGGCTCGTTTCTGCTAGAATGATTTCTTCTAGGTACATCCAGGTTTCCACAAATTCATCAAATTTGTCATTTTTAATTGATGAGTAATACTCCATTGTGTATATATACCACATCTTTTTCATCCACTCATCTGTTCTGGGGCATTTGGGTTGTTTCCATGACCTTGCAATTATAAATAGTGTTGCAATAAACATCCGAGCACAGATGACCTTTTGTACCCACATTGAGGTCTCCTTTGAGTAGATTCCCAGAAGTGCGACTGCTGGGTCAAATGCTAATTACATTTTCATTAGTTTGAGGGTTCTCCATACTGCTTTCCATAGTGGCTGGACGAGTTTACATTCCCACCAGCAGTGTAAGAGTGTTCCTTTCTCTCCACATCCATGCCAGCACTTGTTGTTGCCTGTTTTTTGATGTGGGCCATTCTTACTGGTGTAAGGTGGTATCTCATTGTGGAATGCAATCCCCTTAAAAATTCCAATGACATTCTTTAAAGAGATAGAACAAAAATTACAAAAATTCATATGGAATAACAAAAGACCTCGAATATCAAAAAAACTCCTCTCCAAAAAAAGAGAAAATGGAGGACTAACTATTCCAGACTTCAAGCTATACTACAAAGCCATAATACTTAAAACGGCTTGGTACTGGTACAACAACCGACAATCAGACCAATGGAACAGAATTGAGAATCTGGAAATAAAGCCACACACATATTGCCAATTAATCTTTGACAAAGGAGGGAAAAACTTACATTGGAACAAAGATAGTCTCTTCAACAAATAGTGCTGGGAAAACTGGACTAAGATATGCAAAAAAATGGACCAAGAGATCTCTCTCACATCATGTACAAAAATTAATTCAAAATGGATAAAAGACTTAGATATCAGACCTGAAACCATAACATACATAGAGGAAAACATAGGCAAAACCCTCCATGAAGTACAATTCAGAAATCCCTTTCTGGAATCATCTGCAGAAGGCAAAAAATTGAAGGAAAACATAAACAGATGGGACTTCATCAAACTAAAAAGCTTCTCTACGGCAAAAGAGACAACAGAAAAAACTAAAAGAAGCCCAATCAAATGGGAAAAAATTTTCGCCCTCCAAAAGAGTGATAAGGGATTAGTAACACTGATCTACAAGGAACTCACACAACTAAACAAAAACAAAACAAGATACCCAATCAAAAAGTGGGGAGAACTAAAAAGACATTTCTCCAAAGAGGAAATACAAATGGCCAACAGACACATGAAAAATTGCTCAATATCACTAGCAATCAGAGAAATGCAAATTAAAACCACAATGTAATGAATTCTTTTTAATGCTTCTAGTTCCCACCTTTCTTCAAAATATTGACATTCTAAGTCCAATATTAGCATATTATTTTGGGTCTTAGGCCAACTCCAGTTTTCTGCTAGCTTTCTTGAAGAAAGCATTATTAATACAGTCGCACATTTGTTTGCTGAAAAAGGATGGAGGTAAAAAAATAATTAAAGAAAATATTTATAATTTTATGGTTCTACTCAAGTTGCTTTTATTGATTTGAAGTTTTACAATCTTCTTAGCATATCTTTATAGCATAAACAAACCAAGTATTTTACTCTATAATTATAGACTATTAAAATATTAGCTATATTTCAGTTTCATTACATAGTGAATCCAATATCTAGCATTTTTTATCCACAGAATTCATTTATACTGTTTCTTGTGTTTAAGAAAATACAAAACATTATATAAAGAATATACATAGTCAAGTAGCCTTCACATAATTTCTCTATGCATATAATTTAGAGTAAAATGAGTGACAGATGACAAAAATACAAGAAAATAGAAAATAGAAAAGAAATAACAAAATGGGAAGACTCAGTTAATCAAATTATTGATTAAATAATTTAAATGAAAATGAAATAAAGCCTCCAATTAAAAGGTAGAGATTTTCAGGGTGGATACAAAAGCAGAGCAAGTTTTGTGCTATCTATATGAGCAGAAATCAATGAAATAGAGATTGACAACTGTCAAAGAAAATTATGAAAGCCAAGTATTAATTATTGAAACTTGGTTATCTTGGGCTAAGCTTCATTTAAAAAAAACCTTTTTTTACTTATGATGCTATCTAATGTTTTAATGGTTTCTTTTCCTGCCAGTAGTTGCCTACTGATCAGCTTCTCAGAGAGCACAATACTAAAAAAAAAAAAAAAAAAAAAAAAAAAAAAAAAAAAAAAAAAAAAAAAAAAAAAAAAAAAAAAAAAAAAAAAAAAAAAAAAAAAAAGGAGAAAAACAACATGAAGATACGTGGAGGGGAGGTGTTAGGTGACCCGGGGGATTATAATGACATCAAATATATATTATATATTATATTATTTTATATACATTATATTATATATCATATATATTTACATATAAAATATATAAAAATTATTTAAATTATATATAGATTATTTAAATTATATGTATATAAAATATTTAAATTAAAAAATATCCTTTCTTTTAAAATCTGGTCACTCACATACTATGTATCTCAATCACTTTTCAGTTCTTGTAATAGATTCTTAAATTTCATCTAGATATTATAAATAGTGGGAACACTGGTCTGCTATTAGCAGCTCTTTTATAGGCAAAGTGAAGAATCTCTGTAAATGATTATTAACAGACGTTGATTACTAGTCATGAACTTAGCCATATTTAGAAGGTATTGTGTTTCCTTTAAATATACTGATTGAATTACTTGCAATAAAAATCATAGTGGTAAAATCAAATGAAATTTAACTCAGTTTTAGATCTGTAATTCTTTGCTTACAATATACTAAAAGTGTAACTTTACAACTTTAAAAACACAACCATCTTGTATGTCAAAAATGTCACATTCCAGGAAATATAATTCAACTCTCCAGGAAATATAATTCAGACTCTCATAGTGGAAACTGTAATGGTTGATATAATTAATTATTATTTCTATCACTTAGTGAATATTTGTATCAAAATGTTTTTCTAACATTCAGGAGAAATGTTTTAATTTCCATTAAAATGTGATTCAAGTCTTACCAAAAAATTAAACTATATATTTAATCATAGGCAATTAAGACAATTATAATATTATCTGCTATGCTTCCATGTAAGTTTTTTATCCTAAAGCTGCTAAATATGTAAAACACTAACAAGTATGAATTTTGTATAACCATAATCTTATCCATGGTTATTACTATCCAAAGATCAATTAGAATAACCTTTAGTCTCTAAAAAAAGAAATATTTTGTAATTGCAGAAAGGAATATTGATGAATTAGTATGTTATATGTATGTTATTTTTATTTAGTGTGAAGAGCACAAAAAGGAAACATGCACATTTTTCTCCACAGTCTATTAAATTGATACTGTAGCTTCTATATGGTGTCATAGATTGAAGAAAATACTTTAAATCTAAATTATAAGGAAACAAAAGTTCTAATGTTTTTATTTTCCAACATTTTATCTAAAATCACTTTCTTTAAATTTACATTCCAATTTGTTTTTAATCTGGAGTTTGATTAAAGGGGCTTGATGGCCCACCTAGTTTATCTAGCTCCTTATTTTGTGCCATAACAATAAACCTTTTAACAGTTAATAGCTAATTTTTCTTTAGGTATGTTTTTCTTATTGGTGTTGTGACCAAATCTTTCATAAATTCATTTTTGTGCTTTTAAATGCAAATTCAAGTCTGTGGGAGAGAAAACATTTGAAAATTTGTGTCCCTTTCTTTGTGATTTGCATATTGGAACAACTCTATCTGCATTTCGGATGCTTGCTGACCACTGCTCACAGGATATGTTCTGAACATTTCATAATTAAAATGGATTTTTTTACCTCTAGAGTTTCATTGGGATTTTTGATATAGTCAACTAACATTTACCTTTGAAGCCAAAATTACAACAATCAAAAGAGTACTGTCTGTCCTGTCTGAAAATACTTGGTTTATGAGAGAAGATAATTTTTTTTTATTAATGCCCTTTCTATATGTGGTTGAGTTCAGCACCCTGTAACAATTTCTAAATTGCATGCATTTGAAGGTCCTTGGAGCAGAGATACTTTTTAACAGTACATTACAGATCAGTTCATTAAACTCAATCAACTCATGTTACCATTAAAATAATACTGAAAGTTGACCATTTTAAAGATAATTACCACCCTCATTATTTTCTAAGGTCACATGGTATATCTCATATGCATAACTCCCTTATCACCTATAGTGGGATATGAGAGTAGCATTCCACCCCACTACTCATGATTTTGACATGCATTCATTTTTTATATGAATAGCTGAAGATATTCACAGGTGAATGGTGAAAAGAGAACATCAGATTTAACAATCTGGACAAGAAAATAGTTCATGTTCATCCACTCAGAGTGAGTAACTGACTAGATAAGATATATGAAGGTAGGAGACGTCCAGAAAATGTTCTTTATGTGTACTGTCCTCATGAACTTGAGTCATTTCCTGGCTCAACTGTATAAACAGATAATTTGTAATCAAATCCAAAGCAGTTTATAGATTGAAAAGAGACACTTTAAACAAAGATTTTGTAAACTAAACTAAAAAATATCTGGTGAGTTAAACTATATAGTCAAACCAAATCTGAATGAGTAGCACTCTGGCCACAATCTGAGAGTGATTTTACTTGTTCACCTACAACTACGGCTAAGATTTCCCTGTTGATTGAGTGACCTCGACTTGGTGCCAACACATGTACAACTTGGATGTGATCCATATGGCACTGGATTTTTTTCCCCTTCCTTCTGTGAATAAACTATAATGAGAGAGAACAAGTGGGCCTATCCAAAGACAGTGACAGACAAAAAGTCAAACATGCTTGATGTGCAATACTGGCAAAGACTATCTTAGATGACTGCATTGCCCCTTCCCCATTTCCCTGCTTTCTTCTCTCCCTAAATCCTCATAAGAGATCACACTTTCTAATAAAGCAGTACTACATAAAACGATGCCTCAGGCACTGTTCTTTTTGTAACCAGACTAAGAACATTGGGAACACTTATATCCATAAAAAATATACTTGGCACTGTTTTAGAAGAATCCATCGAAAGCATTTCAGCTAGTTCTTTGGGAATATAGTTACTAACTTTTGGCAGCAGGCATCTATAAAAATTAAAGATCATGATCTTAAGAAAATATAGTGTTTGTGAGCCTGAAAATATAGATGTAACAACTTTTTGCAAAGGATCTCAACAGCAGTGGTAGCAGTTTTCAGCAGTGTTAATACAAATAAAGTTTGAGAGAGTGCAAGGGCCTCCAAAAGAAAATATGTAAGAAAGAGTATAGCAAAGAAAATCAGGGACTTGATTGCCTGTGGAAATGCACAGAAACAACAACTTTGCAACAAGCAGTTGCAGGAGGAGGCTGAGGAGCAGAGAGCATATGCTTTGTAAAAAACAGCAAATCTGGATACTTATACTAATTAAACTACTCCTACAAAATATCTTGTAGATAGTTTGCTCCAAAATACCTGGTTGCATAAACAATGAAATTACAAAAGGAACTGGAATGTTTTAATAGAAAGATTTTATAAAAGAAGTGAAAGAAAGAACAGTAAATATTCCTAATGAGGAGGGACACTTTACAGAAAATTATTTCTATAGGAAAGATTAAAATTGTAAAATATGAAATTTTCATTGATTTAAAGGAACTGTCACTTTAGAAGATATACAATGAAACAGAAATTCAAGAACTCAGGAAAGAGAGGTAAGACAGTAAGTAGGACGGTAAACAATCAGTTCAATGGAACTCAGTGTAGGAATATATTAATACAAGAAGCCATCACTGGATGGAATCCAAGAATGAATTAATGCTAACAACAAGTTAAATAATATGAAGAATATAAATGAGACAACTCAAAATGGAGGAAAATTGTTGAAAAGTGCAAGTAAGAAAAAACAACTTGAATTTGTATTTTGACTGTATATCTCAGTCTAAAGAAAAATAGCATAATCATATTAGTGGTCGTGTCTTTGTTTTTCACAGTTATTGGATTTGTAATTTTGAAACTATTAGCTTACTGGGTACTTTAGTATTGGGTGAATAAATAAATATATTGATAATAATGATCTCATGTTTCTCCTCACCTGTTGGGGAAACTAAATGAAACATATAGAGCAGAAAGATTGAAATGAACCCTGTGATGTGTAATGGAATTGGAGGTGTCTATATAACAATCTCATGAGTACACAAACACACACGAATCCATGTATTTTCTAACTCCCTCGGCTAATGGGAACCAAGATGCTCAGTTCCAGTGAGCACTGAAATTATGTGTTCGAGGGACCATTCTCTAATAGAACATTTTGGAGAAGCAGTTTCCTTGACCGATTTTTTCTTGATAGGAAAGTACAAGATGGATAATAGAACACCCTTTTATACAGCATAGTGAAAAAAAAATCAAAGAATAATACCAAGAAATCCCAGGTCTACCGATTTACAACTTTCTCAGTGATCAAGTCAGTACAATTTGAACGTTAAAATAGCAAAGAATTATTATGAACAAAATCAGAGTTAGCCCCCATTAATCTGAATGAATGAATAATGAAAAAACTTGTCTTTACTGCAGAAGAACAACAGAAAGGTAGGAGTGGCAGAGTTAGGAATCACTGAAAACAACCAACTAGGTTTTTCTGCTTGCCACCCAGAGAACCAAACTAACTCATGAGAATGTCCTTGTACAGAGGAGTTTATTATATGAGGTGGCCATAAGGGAGTTGTTAAAGTTAAAGAAAAAGGATCTGCCTTTCTGAATGACTGGGTTGCTGTGACCATCTGGGGGCATGGAATATGAGGAGCACAGGATGCTTAGGGAGTAAATGGTTTTGCATTCCCAGGTGGGAGGAGAATCCAGGCAGCATACACATCATAAGTGTCTATGTCTTTAGCAGAAAATGTTCATTTGGAGTTAATAGCTTGTAAAGACCAGCAGATGCTGGCCCTGTTCCTATCAACCTCAGAGGGACACATTACATTTTGCTAGAGATGTAACACAATTAGTTCTCAAGGTTCATGGGTACATAGTTAGAGAATCACAAGGGGGGGGGGGACAATCATGAAGGGAGAACAAAGGGTGCTTAGCATTTAGTTCTACTTAATTTAATTTTTCTAAGAAAAAGTTTAAGGTCCAGGTGGGGGAGGCTTTTCTAGCTACACCACGTTGTCATAGAATAATTCAGGCCTAAACCCAGTGTGTGAATGTTTGAGGCTTTGCAAATACCCAGTTTATTGATTATTAAGAGAAGAACTAATAGCTTTTCAGCAGAGAAACAATGCAAATGCCATCTTCCCCACAAGATTAAATGTAACCTTGGGACATACTAAGACCAAGTGAATTGATAGGATTTACTGAGATCACAACATCACTTCAGTGGTATTTCTGCCAAAAACATGACTGCAACTAATTTTAAAAAATTTGCAGCATTGATTGATATTCTTTGATAGAGCCATTCAAAGCCATTAAAGAAGACCAAGTATAAATAATGCTTCAGATCGAAGGAAGCCGAAGAAACATGACAGAGAGATATAATATGTGACCTTTTCATTGAATCCTTTGTTGGTGGTAGGGAAGAACTTGCTATGATGGACTTTGAAGCAATTGATGAAAGTTGACTAGGGACTAAGGTTTACTACTTAAACTATGGCTTAAGTAATACTATTGAATCAATGCTAACATTCTTGTAGATGGAATTGCCTTGAAGTTTTGTAACATTGTTTTTACGGGATATGTGACATATTTAGGGTAAAAGGGTAGGCAATATATTCAACTTACTCACAATTGGTTAAAATTTATATGTATGTGTGAGTGTGGGATTGGGAGAAAAGAGAAAATGAGAGAGACTGAGAGAGGGAGGACATACAAATCAAAAGGCAAATAGATAAAAACAGAAGTGATGAATCTGGGAAAAGGTAACTTCTGCAATGTTTTGTATCCTTAAAATTTCACCAGAATACTGAAAAAAGGTTAGAAAGAGGAAAATAAATGTAGATAACAGGAAAAATAGATATAATCTGTGAGTTGCTGAAGAAGAAAATCAATTGAATAACAAAGTTGAAAAATATCTTTAAATACATAATACATTAAAAATTTCCCCTGAATTAATTGATGACTTGAGTCTATATTTAAAGATCACACTAATTTCTGCGTTATAATTAGTATAACAATCAATCTGAAACATTTTCTAGTCTTTACTTTTCTCTAGGAATAAATTAATTTTAATGCATCAGGATAAAAGACATGAGGGGGAAAAAACTTGTTTTGTTCTTTACTACAGCAATTTTGTAACACTTCAAAGACATCTAGAGAAACAAAGAGTGAGCCAAGAATTTTATATTTAGTTAAAATGTCCTTAAGGTATAAGGACTACAGGCAAATTGTTTTGAACAAGCCCTTACTTAGGAAAATACTGTTCTTATAAATTCATCTAAGGAAAATAATGTATAATGCACAAGAATTAGGAGAAGCAACAATAAAAAGACTTAATTAAGCATTACATATTTAATAGTAAAACCAAGATTAACACAAATCTGGATGCTAAGTAACTTTATAATTAGAAATAAGACAACTGATAAAATTATAAGGACAAAGGAGGAAGAAATTGAAGATATAGGTATCTTACTCATAGGAGTTGGGGAAAAAGTTACATTTTAAAACTAACATATTTTATAATTGATTACAAAATATAGATAATGCTTGTGGAAAAATCATTTAAAATTTAGTAAGGAAGACTGAAGTAAAAGGACACTAGACAAGAATTATTAGAAGATATCAAAAATATAAGGTCAGGGAAAATTAAAAGTTTTGTATTTCTGCACTGCTCAGTAGACTAATGGAAAACAAAGAGCAGAAAAAGAAGTTCAAAAATACAATTTTGTAAATGATAAGTAAGGAAATCAAAATATTTAGTAATTTGGGATATTACTACCGGAAGGCTTCTGGGATAAGGATGAAGCTAAATCCTACATAAAGGTTAATTTATGTAGCAGTAAGAAAGATCCTAAAATCTCAGTAGCTCATTAGTCCAGCAAAGGTTTATTTCTTATTCATTTATTTTATTCATGGGGGCCATGTTTGCACTTGTGTTCAATCACCATCCTTTAATGTGGAATTTTAAACTCTGATACATTTTTAGTTGCATTGTTGAAGAGAATAGAGAAACAGAAAAAAGTGTGCATCACCTCTTATACCTTCAGCTCAGAATAACATACACTACTTTGGTTCACATTTAATTGGTCAAAGCAGGCAACATGGCTATATCTGATGGCAAGATGGAGGGAAAGTGTAATCTTTGCAAAAGAAGGATACCTAATGTTTCAGATGAGTCATCATTTAGTCGATAGCCCAGTTTAATTGTAACGTATATTCCAAACAGATCAAGAATGTAGATATAAAAATATGAAACTAACAATCTTCTACAAGGTACATGGTAAATTATTTTACTACTCAGATGAATCAAGTTTCTTTTAACAATAAACCACATTCCAAAGCCACTAAGAAAATGGATACATTTTGCTATATAAAAAATGAAAAATGATTCCTTAGAAGATATAAATTCTGTCAAAAGATAGACTATACCATGTTTAAAACATTTTAACTCTACAGCACAAATGTTAATCTCCATAATATATAAAGAGTTTCTATAATTCAAGCCAGAGGATTTACAAAGCAATATGGCAAATAATTGAGCAGATGTTCACAGAAAGAGAATTCAAGTAACCTTTTAAATACATAGAACCCTCATTCATAATAAAATAATGCATTTGAGATAGCAATGAAATATAATTTTCATTGATCAGAATTGTAAAATTTCAAATCTTTGCTGACATAGTGGTTTGGGGAAGCTCTATTTTGACTGTGGGAGTATAGCATAGAATCATGCGTCTATAGGCAAAACCACCACTATCTATGAGTATTATGATTTTATGTGTACTTTGTCCCAATAATTTAATTCTGGGCATATTTACCATGCATATAAGTAAGCCAGGTACTTGAGAATTTAAAAAACAAAAATTGTATTCAGAGGATAGTACTGAGCTAGACTGCTGTTGTCTGTGTGGAGAATGTGTTGCAAGAGATGCAGAAACTGTTGGTTAATCAGAAAACAACAACTGGAGATGATCATTTATAGTACAATCTGCAAACCAAAGGCTCTTTTACATTTTATACCTCATCCTACCTGTACCAGACAAAAAATTCAGTGCAATATGTTTGGTAATTCTTCTCTAAAGGATTGATAGAAAAAATTAAGATACCTAGTAGGGGTGATAGAGTTTAGAGGTTCTACTCGAAAGAAGCAACTGCTGAAGTAAATATTAAGCCTTCCAAAGAAAATGAAAATCTAACTTGAAAAGATATGTCTCCATAGATATTGATGCTCTATTTATAATTGCAAATATAAAGAAATAACCTAAAGGTCTATATCTGAATGAATGGACTATGGTATAAGATTACTGGGGCCTTGATAATGGTCATGGTATGACAATATATTTTTTGGTAAAGATGTGAGACTATACCCTTAAAACATATACTGTTAGGAGTTGTGTGTGGAATGAAGAAGAAAACAAAGACAGAAGAGATTGATAACCATAAGAGAGCAGTCAACTCACAGATCTGGGACCAATTCAGATCATGCTCTGTGGTCCCCGATCTGTCCACAAGTTGACTGCTCTCTGATGGTTATCTATCTCTTCCATCTTGTTTTCTTCTTCATTCTACATGCAACTCTTAACAATATATAGTGTTGTAAGCCATCAATATGATAAACATAATAAAATAACAAGGAAAAATACGTGATGAAGCATGATTTGGCCATAAAAAAATAGAATCTTGTCACTTGTAAAAATAGGGAGGGACTTTGAGGGTACTGTGCTGAGTGAAATAAGTGAGACAGAGACAGGCAAATAAAGATCATTATAAAATAATTCTAACTATATGTATAGAATTAAACGATATCAAGTTCATGGATAGAGGAAATGAATTGGTAGGTGTAGAAGTGGGAAGTGGGAACTGGCAAAATGGGTGAAGGTGGGCAGAAGGTACAAATTGTAAGAAGGATATGTCCTGGGTGCATACTGTACAGTAGGGTAGCTATAGTTAATTATGCTAGTTTGTACATTTAGAGTTGCTAAGAACATTAATCTTACAAGATCTCATCACAGGAGAAAAAATTTATAGCTATGGATGTTCACAGATATTGACTGGACTTAATGTGATGATCATTTTGCTTATATTATACTATATATTATTTTATATATACTATATAAACATATGTAACATACGCACTAACATTGAATTATTATACTGTATACCTGAAACTGATATATGTCTATTATACTTCAATTAAAAATAAGATGTAATAAAAATATGAATACTGAAGATGGAAAATCTTGTTCACATACCCAAGACTCTCAGGTAGTCTTCTTACCACATTTTAAAACAGAAACAGGACCTATGACTCAAAAATCATATAAGGATCCTGTCCTAAATAAATAAAGTAATGAAGAGAAATTTTAAAGCTCATTATTAACATCTCTAGATAAAGCTAAGAAGACTGCATCCATAATAAAGAAATAAGAAGTGGAATATATTATATATTGTGTTTATATTATGTATATATTGGAATGTGCGTATATATTGGGATGGTGAGAAGATGAGGATAAGGGATAGTTTTTGACTCTACAACTAAAAGATAAGACTATAAAAAATTAAAAGATTTGAAACTCAAGAGGAAAATTCTAGAAAAAATATCAAACCCGATTGAGTTCCATAAAGAGAAAATAAAGAAAATGGAGGTACAATACTTACTAGATACATTAAAGAAAAATATTACCCAAATCTGAAAAAGGGATATATCTTTTAAGATATACCTATGTGTAACAGGTAGTGAGAACACAACCCTGAGGCTAAGGCAATTAGAAACCTATTGCAGCATAGATTAAGTGAAATCCAAAATATATAAAAGTGTAAACACTATCTGGATAATTTCAAAGTTAACTAGAGAAAGAAATCTAAGAAGCAAAAGACTAGGCTTAGTGCCAAATTGTCCTCGGTAAGTCATGTTTGTCAAATTCCAGATCCCCCACTATTAGAAAATTCTAAAAATGAAGCAAAACAAAGCAAAACTGCACACACAACAATGGTGTTATGTCAGTGGGAGGATCCAGAAACTAACTGTATAAGTTACCAAAGAAAACTGAAACAATTTGATCAAGAAAATGAAGCCGACTTGGGTTATAACTCAAAACATAAAATAAATATCCATGACTTCATATTGAAAACAAATGATTGAATAAATAAATGGGAGTAAAAAAATCTGTACAGAAATAAGATTCCTTTCTACAAAGAAGCTAACACACCAGCTTAAGCTGAAAATACTAACTCCTGACAACACAAAAGGAGAAAAGGTGACTTTAGATGAGAGTAACCTGAGAAGCATGACCTTAGTTAGCAGCAAAGTTAACATCAACAGTGACAATCATGGATAGCATGCATTTCTGACATAATACGATGACAATGGCATTATTCCTCTATGGTGCATCTGACCGGTACCCATATCCTCAACCCTATCCAAAGAAAAACATTAGGTTGCTTCTCAACTTCCTAATATCAAATTAAGTATCTGTCCTTATCAGATTAATATCTGATATAACTTTAACTGAGGTAAAAGAAAAAGACACAGGACAAACCCCAGCAGAGTGTATGTAACCGCAATATAAATTTCCCAGGGGAGGGGGATCCATTCTACAATAGTAAAGTTGACTTGACAACAAAAGAGAATGTTACTTGGCAAAGATCCTAAAAAGGAAAAAAGAAATGTTAAGGGGTTAGAACCTTTCTCCCTGGTACTGGGTCTGGCTACCCGCCATGAAAAAGGCAAACAAAAGGAACTTTGGTGCAACAAAAGAACACACACACACACACACACACACACACACACACACACACAAATTACTCTTAGCCAACAGAATAGAGGGGGAGAGAGAACTCGCAGGCCAGATGGAGAAGGTCCAGTCAGCAACGACTGATTGAGGTGGAGACACAGTGACAGGAACTGGCAGGATGTCACAGATTGGGGACCCCTCTCCTGGGGTTGGGAGCACTGGTGGAGGGGTGGAGGGGAGGTCTGCATCAAGCTGGCTACCTTCCACAGCTACTCCATCGAAAAAAGGATGAATTTCCTAAGCATTACTTCTCTTTCAGAGCACCCCCTGTGCTGCTCCACTCAACTTGCGGGTGCTAGATTTCAGGAAGTGGGCTTGGCCCTCAGTCATTGCGGCTACCCGAGGACCAGGGCACACCAAGTTCAGCGGCCCTGGATCATCACACGGGAGAAGATTACAAACTTCTGGACAGTTGGACAAACTGACAGGACAGAATAGGTGGGGCCTGGTCCTAGGAATTCCTGGCGGCTAGGGTTAGGACTTTTCAGAGCAAGAATTTAAATATGGAGAAGACTTCAGAACCATGGCTCCAGAGTTCAGTAAGTTCTCAAATTGGTTTAATATTAGTGCCTATATTTATACCACTTTTCAGAGGTCTAGTATCACAACCAATTGCTAATTTTGGTTAGGTGAGAGCTCTGGCACAGCCAGGTTTTTATGTATTTGCTTTTGCTTGTCGGTTTTATCTGTGTATTTATATATTCTGATTGCTTTAAACTAATGATGTAAACAATTCCATCTCAGTTTTCCTCCCTCTTTGGTGAGCCAGGCCTATTACAAAGTTGGTATATGTGACATCTAAAAATAACTGATCAAGACTCCTCAAGGTTGTCAAGGCCATCAAAATATAGGGAATGGTTCTGGGGTGGGGTGTCAAAATGGGGGAGGAATAAACACAAGGGAAAAATGGTAGCTATTTATGGTGATATGGTGGTGGGAGAATTATAGGGATTACAGTGATTTAAGAAAAAAAATACAAATGAGTCAGAAAAAATAAAAATAAAGCAGTAAAAAACTTGAATCACAAAGAGAAAAATCTTTTTTCTTTTCTTTTTCTTGTACCTAGATGAGGAAATGGATGTTAGCTGATCACATTGTAGTCATTTCACAAAACAAACAAACAAACAAACAAACAAACAAAAAAACCAAGGGAAGTCTAAGAAACAGTCAAGCCAGAAGGAGCTCAAGGAGACAGGGAGTAAGTGTAATGTGGGCTTTTGCATGGGGTTCTGGAATAGAAATGTGACATTAAGCAAAAAGGAAGGAAATTTGATAGTGTGAATTTTATCAATGACTGTTCATTATACCACAAATATTTGACAGTAATGTAAGAGAAATGGGGCAGTGGTTTATGGCACATTTATGGATCAATTTTGTAACTTTTATGTCAACCTGTGCCTATCCAAAATTTTTTAGAGTTTAATTAAGAAATCTAAATCTCTGTTGGTATCTGAAATTGCTGCTTTCTCTGTAATGAATGAGTAATCACGTGCCCTGAGTCAGACACTACTTATTCTCACATTGATTCCCCTAGGTTTTTCCTTACTCAGCAGAGAATTCAAGGACAGTAGGAATAAGGTGCATTTCTGTACAATAATCACTGTCCTTAGATCCGAAGACTTTTCTGAAATGCTGGAGATGTAATAACTAGTTCCTAACCTGCTGGTGGTCTGCAAATCTCAGTTTCCTTAAACTATAAGGACCAAGTTCCCAGCCTCTGCTTTGATCTTCTTGGTGCATTCATAGCTCAGTCTATTTCTGCAGAAGAATCAAAACCTGTTGGTTTTGAGGGAAAGCTGAGGTCTCAAAGTTAGATCCTTTCAGATTCTATACATTAGGAACAGAGATGCTGAGATCTAGGAAAATGGGGACTCACTGCTGGTCTTGATCTCATGGGCAATTTGATCTCTGACCTATGCCCTGCAACATGCCTTCAAAATTGATCCTGGCCCTTTCTTGACCAACTGGACAATCTTGACAACAGCTGTTTTAAATTTCATGTTATATGTGTTCTTCTTCAAAAAAAGTGTGTGCACACATAGTTTGAGTTTGAAGTCAGTTTAGATCTTGCTATTGTTTTCTTCCCTGTGAAGCTATCAAACAGGAAAACTTGACCATGAGTAGAGAAGTATTCATTATTTAAAAGACACACAGATAGTTTTTTGAATGTTCTGAACTTTTTTTTAAAACATCAAATAATTTATTTAAATAGAAATTTCACATCTTTGTAATTCCCGGGATTCACTTTCCCCCATCCTCCCTGATCATTCCCCCTCTGTCCCACCTGGAGTTAATATTTTGGAACAAATGCAAGGTAAAATATTTAGCCAGTTTCTTTTTCCTTGGGTGTTAAAGCTCCTAAAACTTCTTTTCAAATGAAAAGATAGCCAGTGTTTTTGATTCATTTGTTAATGCAACACAGAGTGTAAAAACAGAATTAAATTTGACATTTAAGCTTTGATCTATTTGCCTTTAAAAAGAGGGGTTATGTTTTTCTTCATGGAAATGAACTTAAAAATACTATACATTTGAATGAATCATTGACCATGTTAAGTTATCCCCATTTAGTTGATCTGGTAAAATTTCTACAAGCAATCAGGAAGAAACCAATTTAAATTTAATGTTCTACTTTGGGTAGAATGCTGCAGGCTCTCAAAATAATATATTTACTCTAGAGTTTTTGCAAGTTGTCCCTTGGCTATCTCAACAATATAATAAAAATTGGGACATTGCTGAAAATATACTACTGGTATAGAGGTAGAGAATTTTTGCCTCTTCTGACTGGTAATATATTTGAAAGTGTACATGCACATGCTAGCAATCTGCTATTTTTCCCTTTTCAAAAATTAGTTTAGACTTTTTTTTTGTAGAGAAAAGAAGAAAAAAATTTAGTATTTTTCTCCTGAAACAATCTTACCAAATATCAGGGTATGTTTCAGGTGTGGGAAAATGTACCAAGGACTTGAACATATTATACAGGAAAAGTTAGAATGGCTTTTATTTATAGAATGACTTCTACAAATACCAGTTTCTCAAAACATTTCAGTGTCCAAAGGTAATTATGTCTAATGTTGACTCTAATTCCTACCAATGCAGTAAAATGGGAGTATGATCACTCACATTTCAAGGAAGACACACTATACCTCAAAATCCTATTATCTCTTTTGATTTTCAACATTAAATGGAAGTTATTTTGAAACCTGTATTTCCTAGAATTGATTATTTTAAAGCAAATCTATATTTTTTTTCTTTAGAGACCAGTCTCACTATATTGCCCAGGTAGTCTTGAACTAGAGGACTCAAGCAATTCCTAGTCTCAGCCTCCCAAGACTGGGATTAAAGGCATGTACCACCGTGCCTGGCTAGATTATTTTTTTAATGAAATTATCAATAAAAAACATGCAGGTTTGATGTAGTACCATCTGTTTATGTTTTCCTTCATTTTTCGCCATCTGTAGATGTTTCTAGAAAGGGATTTCTGAATTGTAATTCATGGAGAGCTTTGCCCAGGTTTTCTTCTATGTATGTTATGGTTTCGGGTCTGACATTTAAGTCTTTTATCCATTTTGAGTTGATTTTTGTGCATGGTGTGAGGATGTTGTCTTGGTCCATTTTTTTGCAGGTTTTAGTCCAATTTTCCCAGCACCATTTATTGAAGAGACTATCTTTGTTTCAATGTAAATTTTTCCCTCCTTTGTCAAATATTAGTTGACTATACATGTGTGGTTTTATTTCCGGGCACTCAATTCTGTTCCATTGGTCTGCTTGTCTGTTGTACCAGTACCATATTATTTTAATTATTATGACTTTGTAGTATAACTTCAAGTCTGGAATAGTTAGGCCTCCATTCTCCTTTTTTTTGGTTAGGAGGCTTTTTTATATTTGAGATCTTCTGCTATTCCATATGAACTTCTGTAATTGTTTTTCTATCTCTTTAAAGAATGTCATTGGAATTTTTACAGGGATTGCATTGAATCTGTAGATTGCTTTGGGAAGGATGGTCATTTTGATGATGTTAATTTTTCCAATCCATGAGCAGGGGGTGTCTTTCCATTTCCTTTGCTTTCTTCTATCTCTTTTAGCAGTGTTTTAAAGTTTTCTTTGCATAGTTCTTTCATGTGTTTTGTTAGGTTTATTCCCAGGTATTTAATTGTTTCGGGTGCAATGGTAAATGAGATGACTTTTTAAATTTCTTCTTCTTCTTCTTGGCTTTTTTTGCATATAGAAATCATATTAGCAGAAATAAGTCAAAAAGATAAAGACGGACACCAAGTGGTTTCACTATTATATGGGACTTGGGAAAGATAAACAAAAAGCTATGAAGAAAACTCAACAACAACAACAAAAAAGCTAACAACCAAATTGAAGTACACAACTCCAGATGGGGGGTGGGTGGGACAGAGGGGGAATGATCAGGGAGGGTGGGGGGGTGAATCCAGGGAATTACAAAGATGTGAAATTTATATTTAAATAAATTATTTGATGTTAAAAAAAAGAAAACATGCAGGGGTGAAGGGTGAAATGAATAAATTTTCATTACAAAAATAGCATGACTGAATCTCACAAATATAATGTTGAGCTAAATAAGTCAGCAACTCAACACACTATGTGATCATACTTGCTCAAAATTCAGAAATAGGCGGTACTACCTTGTGGAGTTGAGGCACAGTTACCTTTGGGAGAAGGTGGGGGATGAAGGACCTGCTGTGGTTCATGTAATATTCTCTTTCATGATCTAGATTCTGGTTACACACAGGTGTGTTCTTTCAGTGAATATTAATTTATCTGACTATAACTACAATAAGAATGCTTCTTTCTGAGTATAACATGCTTCATACAATTTTTTATTTAAGGCAATAGATCCGATGACTTCTAACCAAAATTTGGTGACTTTTAACCTAAGTTCATTATTAAAGTCAAGCATCATTTAATCAAAGAAACTAAAATCATGGTCATAAACATATCTAATGGTTAACCCAGATACTAGGAATCTTCTTTATAACATAAACTAGGACATAAGTGAGTGCTAGCACCTTTAGTAGGCTGTGATTTGAGGAAGCCACTTGCTTGAGATTCTAGCAGTTTGGAACCTCTCACAGTGTCTTTCCTAGTGATGAATGTGAAAGTATTTTAAATGCATTGAATTTGAGAGGATTTTGCATAAAACTCAGAGAATTGTATCCTGGTTGCCTAGAAATGTTATTGCAATATGGCCTTTATTCCTTCCTATTTCAGCTAAAATGAAATTACTTTGTAGATACAGAATTTTCTTAGGGGAATGAGGCAAATATATACAGCAGGTAAAGGCCGAAAGCATCTTACTGTGTTTTTATGATGTTTATTTCTTAGCACCTATCCTGGTATTAAATTCACCTTGGAAAGAACTTACTGTTATCTAGGGGACACTATACTTTTCCATTAATTCAACCTTCCTTAAAGCAAAGAGGCAGACTGCACAAAGAATGGGCGTTTTGACTTAGTGTGAAAGTGAATGAAATTGGTATTAATACAAATTGTTGTTTAGAACTAAAATAGTTCTGATTGTCTATCATTTCAATTTTTAAAATAAAAGCATTTAAAATTGATCTCGAAACATAGCATTTAATATCATTACACAGTGTGTACCTTTTAGCAGGTTTGGAAATACTTAATGGATAAGAAAATACTCTTATCACAGTAGACCATTGCGCATTCAAACATCTGCCTGTCATTTGGTTGTTGCTATAGCAACAGCCTAGTTCCAGCTGGAGAAAATGGGATCACTGGTGCTGGCTTACACAGAACTATAAGCTTGCTTTCCTCCATTGTCCAGCTATAAACAGCCATTTCTAGTGAAGTTGGGGAGGGAGTACAGCATACTGAGAAGACTCTGGCAGGTGTAAATGAAGGGAGCAGGGGCAGGTCCATTTTATTGCTTCTTGTTTATTTGCTTACTAGTCATGTAACAATATCTTTCAAGGTGCATACCTTGTAATTACTTCTGAAGCGTTGGTTTTTGATTAAGATTGTATATTAAGAAAATAATTTTTATGTAGATTAAACATACATTTTACTTTTTCTCTCATGATGGAAATCTTATTCTATCTCCATCAGTGATCAGTCCTTTTACGCCTATAAGGGGTCTTTGATGTCATGAGTGGAAATTCCTGCAAATTCTTTCCAGATGGGATGGGTTGAAGTGGTTTCCAGGCTGAGAGCTTGCCCTGAGTAGAAGGGAAGAGGCTCCCTTTGGCATATCAGATACTGACCTACTGTCTTCCTATGTTTCAATACGTGAATGTTTCTGCCTCAGAACACTAAAAAGAATGGTTATTTTATATCCTATGTAGGAGCTCCAGGTTATGACTTAGGTAAACCCAGGAGATATTGAAGTTTCTTTTTGATCTATGTGATTTCTTTCCTCTACATGCCTGATGTATAAATGGTCATTACAAAGCAAAGACAATAGAAATATGCCAGTCAAGGTCTTGAGATAATTATGCAGATTGAAAATGGAAGTGAGTTGACTAGTGTTAACTGGACCTAGCAGATGCTTAGGATTAAAAACTGTCCAATCTGGCTTGTAAAGTACAGGTTCTTCAAGAGTATATAAGGCAAGACAGGAACCCCTGTGAGTGAGTCAGCAGCCAGTCTCCAGAGAGGAGAAAGATTCAATAGACAGCTTTTGAAAAAGAGCATTTAACAGATGAACCCCATGGGATACAGCAAACCACCACAGACACCAGTAGACCACCCAGATTTCCACACCTCCATAGACCATTACAGAGAACTGCCCCCTGCACCTGACTCCTGACCTCCTTCTGACATTACCTGTAAAATGCATCATTGATGTTGGCCTGGTGTTTCAAAGAGCTCTTGGCTGTTTATTTATACCAATAGTTCACAAAAAGTTGGTGTTTCTGAAACTAATCCCTGTTGATTGATATTGACAGACACCTCTGATTGGTCACTGGCTTTTCACTACCTCTGGTACTACACCCTTGTGTATGTTGTCGTGTGCTATGGCATCTGGTGCTGTCCTGTCCAGTCCTCAGACTGTTGCTATGACTTCTGTGGTGACACCTCAACAACCCCCCCTGTGAGTACCTTCAGTTGCTATCAAGAAGTAGACCCTGATGAACTACTGACTAGCTCCCTCAATGATGGGACAGTGCCATCGGAAACAGAGATACTATCAAGAAGTAGACCCTGATGAACTACTGACTAGCTCCCTCATTGATGGGACAGTGCCATTGGAAACAGGGAGACTTTGTCTAGAATAACTGGACACTAGACACTTTTGGGGGTGAGACAGTTGGTCACTTGTGGCCTTAGGAATTCTTTCTTATTTCCAATCGTCTGTTTGTTGTAGGACCTGTACTTGTTGGACCCTGAGCATGAGCAGTTTGTTGCAATTGAGCACATTGTTGAGAACCTCATAGTGACCTGTCCCAAGCTTGAAGAGTAACCTGTCCCTTGATACTATTATAACAATGTTCAACAATCTTTAAGTGGTGTTTTTGAATCTTATGAAATATTAACATAATATATAACCATAGTACAATTTCTATTGGCTCATTTATCAATTGGAAATATTCAGTGAGGGGCTATCTATCTATCTATCTATCTATCTATCTATCTATCTATCTATCTATCTATCTATCTATCTATCTATCTATCTATCTATCTATCTATCTATCTATCTATCTATCTATCTATCTATCTATCTATCTATCTATCTATCTATCTATCTATCTATCTATCTATCTATCTATCTATCTATCTATCTACCCATCTTCTGTTTGTTGTTCTGTTTGGAGGTCTGTCAGCCTATCATCTCTATTTATGCCAGCTTGGACTGATGGATAAGTCTCACTCTCTTTGAGACAACTTCTCTGTTCTGCCATGACAGCAACATTTTTTGAGTACTATCTTACTTTCTAGCACCTTGAGAGTACTTCTAGCATGTCAAGGTTGGCAACATGGAAAGGCAGTTGACTATCTGAGCCCTGGAAAAGGGTAAGATTAGGACCAGAAAAAAATGATAACTGTGGGCAAGGCACTGCTTTTATATGTAGTGTTTATGGAATTAAAATAAAAAAATAATTCTGTGCTAAAGAAAAATTAAAAAATATTACTAACAAAAAGATGTTTAAAGTTCATCCTGACCTTTCCCTGCCTCAGTTCTGGAATTTAATCACTAACCTTGAAATTCTCTGATTTCTTTCAGTGGAAAATTATATTTGGAAAACAAATCAGAGTACTACGTAAAATTCAAGTCATTAAAAAAACAACTCTGACGAAATTTTATTAATTTACTATTTTTTCTTGATGCTTGTAAAGAAAATGCTTTAGAAAAAACTTTTTTTTAAAAACTGTACTTCCAATAGAGAATATCCAATACAGATTGTTTGATAAAAGTTTTTACTATTTTCTTTCAAATTACACAAGTAATACATGTACATTGTGGAAAATCTTTCAAACAGAGACAAAACACATAAAGAAGTAAACAATGTCATATGCCTTAGGATTTGCAAATCTAATCATAACTAGCATTTAAAAATTTTATTTTTTATTTTACACATTGAACTGAAGAAATCATATAAGGCTATTATAACTTACTTTAAAAAATTAAAAATTGAACACTGTGTATTTTGACTTTTACTGTGCTAATAAAAAAATCTCCTAAAACATTTTTTTAAAACAATGTATGCTATTGACTATTTCTTGGAAAGCTGTGATGATTTGTAGTTTTTTAATCTTATATATGACCTGAAAACAAATATCATGAACACAAATCCTTGAGTTTACCTCTATTGCAGATCACATTTTAAAATATAAAATATCATTTATTTTCTTACTTTATACAATGGTTTATAATAACATGTTTTAGTAACTTTTAAATTAGAGATGGGAAATTTCCGAAGTGCTTTATACATGGGTCACTCCTCAATAGGTTGTAAAACTCATACTCTAATAAGCGTGTGTCTCTTGTCTGTATCAGGATAGTGTGTGTGTGTGTGTGTGTGCATGCCATACTAAAACATTAGTTTTAAATAAGAATGTAATTCAAGTTTGATGAGTTTTGTAAGTATTTCTATTTATTATGGATCATAAAATAAATTGTCATAATAAATTGAGAGTTGTGGATCTTACTTTCCAGTTTTGATAAACTTCTAAATGATCAGAAATTTATTTGCAATCATTTAAATACCCTCGAACTGGAAATCTATAACTAGGAGTTCAGATGGGTTGTGTTGATGGTACCAGTGCTTAAAGTCAAATTTATACAATTTAGTGTTTAAGGGAATGTTATAAATTCTAGGTCTTATTGTAAGAAATTTAAAGAAAGAATAGTGTAGTGCTTGTGTATTCCTGAATGCTTTCCTGGAAATAGTTGAACTTCCACTATTTCTGAAAGGCAATTAACTTTCTTAGAGTAATATTGTCATCACTTAATAGTATCATAATCAAGAATAGGTGAAAAGGAGTCAGGGAAAAGATTTCAGAATATGGAATAGCAAGAGTTTCTTAAGTGATGAGTTTGGTAAAAATAATCTCCTGACCTTTATTCTGTAAACAATCATACTGATACTTGAAGAACTTCCTCAATAGAGAAATAAGTCAGAATTAGATGTCAAATCTTGAACCTAAGGCAATTATTTTTCTTCTGCATGATTAAGAGACTAGCCATCACATGTAATTATTAATTTTAAATATAGCTATGTAGATACTGTCAATATTATATCATGGCTAACTTATGATGGGTTGCACTTCATTTTGACTTTTGTATTTCTTACAATATATATTATTAGAAGGAAAGTTCTTAAAAGGTTTGATGTTCTATGAAAATTAACACATAAAATGGTAGCTGGTGAAACTCAGCAATACACACTAAATTATATTTATGGAATGCTGCTCTTCCAAGTGTTGCTTGGGCAAAAAGTAGAGGCTACCCAATAATGGAAGCCCTTTGTCACCACAGAATGCTCTCATGTCCACGATGTGTCTCATGATTATCTTATGCAGTCATATGCAAAGTGGATGAGGATGCTATCTTCTCTCACTCTTTTGAGAAAGTCATGTAGTCTTTGACAGACAGAGAGAGAGAGAGAGAGAGAGAGAGAGAGAGAGAGAGAGAGAGAGAGAGGGAAGAGCTAAAAGAGCTAAAATGACTTTTAATTCAGGGAGTTTGTAATCCTTTACCTGGATTCCAAGCAGGGTGTAGAGAGAGCTCAGAAATAGATAAAGGCCCTGACAGTATGGAAATTTGAAAATTTCTGTGTGTATGGAGGAGGATAAGAGAATGAAGCCAAATAGACTGAGATTCATAGTCACTGAAAACAAGATCATGTGATTTTAAATATAGACTTGTCCTTACATATTTTACCTAGAGTGAAAAAAATTTTCTCTTTTCTGAACCATAAACATGATTATAAACAAACATATGGTCCCAAAATGTACAGAGTATTTTGCTTTGCTTTGTTTAGATGGAGGCTCTCTGTAAAAATCTGGACAAATAATTATTGTGAAATTTCTAACAGACCCGTTTTCTTTTCTGATCTCTATCTGTGATCACCTCAACTCTTCTCTCTTCCCTCCATCCCCATATAATTCCTGAGCTTACACATTCAGAACAAACACCAAACTGTGGTTTTTCTCCTGCAGGCACAATAAGATCAGGGCAGAAGCAATCATCTGAGCTCATCATCTCAATTAAAGGTTGTGTGTGTGTGTGTGGCGGGGGGCGGGGGGGGGCACATTCCCAAAAGCAAATAGTTTTGTTAAAAGGCATCTATCCTTTTACAAACTATATTAGCTTCAATTGTATATTTTTAACTTACAGATGGTTATGTATATTTTTAACTTACAGATGATATCAGATTTCGTATTTCAAAGTATTTTAGTATTACCAATGGCACACCTTTTAGGATTACAAGTCTCAGAAACAAGTCCTAGAAAGAATCTCAGTTTTACCTAGTGGCCATTCAGTGCATAATAGTGTTGTGGACACTAACATTATGGACACTTTAGTGTTTTGGACAGTCATCTATGATGCACTGGCACCACTAAGGATGAGGATAAAAGGGAAGATGCTGAACCATCCTTAAGATGAGTCCTGACAGTAACCTAACAAATGACTAATGAATGAAAGGCAGGATAGCTAAGTAGCCCATATTTCAAGGATACCCACAGAAGAGGGTAGGAAGTGATTTCTTACTGGTCCAGGACACTGAGCTAGCTGGAGCCTCTGTCCCAGTAGCAGGTAGGACAAGCTGGCCAAAAAATTAAAGGTGCCTTTAATTGCTTTATTATTATTCTGAACAGAAACCAGAGAGAAGATGATATTGTACAACCTGAAACTATCTCATCATTTGCAATTAGCTCCTCACAAGGATGGTCCTATAAAGCCAGAAAATCAGCAGCTCTAGTGGAAGAGAGGGAAATGGCAGGGAACACTGGGTCTGGGCATATAGGTCTTAGACAAACTAATTTGTCATGTTACTCTAGGAATATTCCTGTATCAGTTCTTTAGACAGGTACTTTCAACCCTCTGTTATGCCACTGATTATCCATGGGAATTGCAGTCGATATCGAGGTCTCTGCCCTCTGAGGACTAGAATGTGGTCTATCACTCAGGACCTGTGTGCTCACTTTTGGTGCCTAGAGCGTTAGCTGCTGGACACTCACAGCTTAGTCCTTTAGGAATTGGGTCAGTGAAAAAAGCTGCTTCACTCACAGATGCCCAATGGAATAGACCATAATAACCAATCAATTGCAGGTGGCCCTAAAGGCCCATTCCCAATGCTTCAGCTCTGCAAGGTCATTTTAATCCACAGCTTCTTCAGGAACTTCAATTGTGTGAGAGTTCAGCTTCCCCTCTGCTCATTTGTGCTTCCCTCATCTCTCACAAAACTTATTTCTGCATGTATTCCCCATAAGTCTCTCACCAGTCAAGCTCAAAATATATTCCTCAGGAGTCCAGCTTTAGCAGATGCTCCAGACTGTCACCGATTTCTGAAGTTGGCAAACAGTTTTATCACCATATCAGGTTGTTCTTGCCCTATGGCTATCATCTAAGGGAGCAGTTCTCAATCAAGGACAATTTTGTTTCCAACATATACATGGCAATGTGTGGAGATATTTTTGGTGATGACAACTCTTGCTGGGTGGGTTGGAGATGATACTGGCATTTAATGGATGCAGGTCAGGGATAATGCTAACCATTCCACAGTGCAGAAGACTATTCCAAGTACAAAGTTCTGCTAACTGTAAAACCCCGAGTCACAAAAGTTAGAAGTTTCTGGTTAGCTTCCTGTTGAAACTGTCATTTTCATGGCTTTTCTAGCAACACTACCAAAAGGACCACTAGTATTTTGAAAATTATGGTAATTTATCAAGTAACCAGTTTCATACAAAATGTGTTGAAATGTGTTTGATGTCTCTAGGAATAGTGAAATGCAATCTATAGAAGGTAAATTAGTTAATGCAGTTTGCTTCTAGTATTACAGTAATTTACAAATAAATTGCACCTTTCTCAAGGTTATGATGAGGAATCTCCTTGAACAAATGTAATTTTTTTCCTTATTCAATCTGGGTTCATAGCACAAATAAAACTATACGGAAATGGAAGATGATCCTTATAACCATTATATAGATTACTAAATAAGGTATTTGCAAAGAAAAATTTATCCATGAATTTATTACTTCAGTGAACATGTGTTTAGTCCTTACCATGTGTGAGACAATGCTAAATACAGGAGAAGTGAGAGACAGGGAGTGCTCACAGTTTTATGGAGAAGTAAATGGAAGATAAAGTGCATCTTATTCTTGGAATTTTCATCTCTAGATAGAGGGCAACTAGGAACCAGTGAAATCCAGGAAAGTTTCCTGGAGGAAGTGTGTCCTCAACTGAATTTTGAAGATGGATGAAGAGTTCTCGGGACTGTTAGGTAAAGAAAACTGCATGTGGAAAGGGGTAGAATTAAGAGGGCTTGATAAACTCAGTATAAAGACCTGTAGAGCTGATCTTGTGTCCTGTGTTGGACTGGTGTTTGAGAGGATATTTATCAGAGCAGGTTGCTCATAAAAAAGAACAGATGCTCTTCTAAATTTTAGTTTTCATTAAAATATATGTGTCACTTACTTTGTCCAACTATTTTTATTGAATGACCAGTGCCTTTTCATGGTTATGTTCAGCATTTTATTTCTCACATGAGCTACATCTTTAGTATTTTTTTCTTTTTGGGTGATAGATGAAAGTTTATTTAAGAAAAGGGGAAAGAAAGATCAAAAATGAAGAAGATAGAATGGGAGGACAACCTGAGTTGACCAACCTCAGGAGGGGGTAGGGATAGAATACCTTCCATCTTTAGTATTTCTCCAATTTCTTGTTTCTCTTTGTTTCAAGTGGAAAATTTATGACTATTTACACCCTTCTTAATATTTTATTATGACTTTACTCAATGGAAGAGCAATTATTTTTTCATTTATATAAACTCACTTTTTTTATAAACTCACTTTTATTTCTTTCTAAAGCATTCAACTTAGTTTTCATAAGAACATCTCTTTTTTTTGCTGATTTATGTCCTTCTTAATTATATTATGACAATAAGTGCTAGCATAAACAATTCTGGGAAGAGCTATCTCTAGATAAACACTAACACAATTAGTGAAACACAATTATGTATGCCTGCTTGCCAGTATCCTGCCTGGAGCAAACAGCTTGTTTTACAAGAGTAAGAAAGTGTCACTTTAATCCAATATGCCAGCTAATACAACCCAATCAGCTAAATGAAGAAAGTCAGGGACTTTACAGTGAAATTCCGTGGGGGCAGAAATGTAAGATTCAATATTGCCCAATTTAGCAAGAAAGAATAAAGTGCAAGCATTTGAATGACTTTGTATAGATGCTTGACCTGAGTCCTGCCAGTCATTGAGAAATGTCTTAGATTGCCTAGGAAGTGAAGTAAAAGGAAGGCATACATAGAGGGAGTTCACTGGGGATTGTATTTGAGGATCAATATTTGTAGGAAATTGAACTTAAATTGTAACAGAAGTTATGGTGGATCTAAAGTAGTTCTGGAATTAGGATTACCCTTGACAATTTTTGCCTTTATATTACCCTTCTGTCTCTGATACCTACCAGAGATTTGATTCAGATGGCACTTTATCAAAGAAGGTCACTTGGTGTGATATGAAGATTGTATCTCCGCCTTGACTAATTATTTGATGGTGACTGTTTCTAGGAAGGGAAGATGGGTGATGCCTTGGGTGTCACCTTGGGTGAAGTTACTGTTTCTTATTAAAAGCCATTCCTGGAGATGCACTGGCCATCAACACTATTAGATCTGAGGAACTTCAAGATAGCATAATATAGCATTTATTAAAATTAAAAGAATTTCAAATTGGGAAATCCACGTGAAAATTCTTTAGTATAATCATCCTGTCCAAAGTGAGAAGAAAAGATAGAAAGGTTCATAACAAATTCAAATGCCATACTTCTAAGTACATTTGTTATCGTATTTTATGAATATTTGTACTGATTTTGTATTTCCAATTATATTTATATACAAATATATTCATGTGAAGGGCAGCAAGGAGATGGTGGCCTAGTGGTAGTATGTGTGGCAGTAATTTAGTCAGGTTGTTTTTATTTCTAGCTCCTATAAATCTTAATTTCATTCCATTGTTAGTCAATTTTCTGTTTACAAGAGTGTTTTCATGCTAGTGCCATGATGCAGCTGAAGAAAAGAGGCAAATGCATTTTCACTTAGTGATACAAGGTTAAGCAAATTGAGATTCTTATGTAAGTTTCATGAGGATCAGGATGTGGATAAAGTTATAATGGATTCGACAGTAATGAGAAGTAGACCTAAATCTAATGAATATAACAGGGTAATGGACTTTGCAAGTTATTGTTCAATCTATAGCTATGCTAGAAAATAAAGGAGGAGAAGTGAAATAGAAAGGGAAGCACAATATTGAAAAATTCTTTCTTTCTTTATAGGGTTAGTGTATAAATGTATTTTTCTAAGAGATCTAGGACAAATTACAATTAAAAAGGTCTCTAATCATCTTATCAAGAGATATTTGCTAAAAATTTTTATTATTTTTATGAGAATATTTTAAGCAAAATTAACTACATTGTATTTTATGTATTCAAATGTTAGCATCACATCCTTAAAAATGTTTGTTATCCAAAGAAATTACTTGAACTTTTACTTTCAGGTTTGGTGTACTACTCAATCACATGAATGTATTATGTTTCTTTTATTAGACATTAAAAGTTTCAAAATATGTTTATTATTAAAATTAATGGTGGAAACAATATTGTTTTGCAGAAAAATTTCAATAAAGCCCTTATTAGTTTCTGAAGAAAAATTTCTAAAATCGGAGATATTGTGTTAAATTATACAACTCTTTTTAAGCCTCTTGATTAAATCACCAAAATTGTTTCCATGGAAATGTGGTTCCATATTTCTTTTCCCTCAGCATTTCTTCTGTGTGCTTATCTAACTACATTCTTTTAAGAATAGAGTGGCACTCCTTGCCAAAGTGATAAAAGGAAATATGATTTTGTTGTTGTCATCTTGTTTCATACCGTTTTCATAGCCAGACTGTTAGCTGTTTGACCCCAGAACCACACCTAGAGAGGATTGGTGCCCCTATCAAACCTCACCCAAGGATGAATTTCTTATGACCTTGATGAAGAGCTTATGACCTTGAGTAGTTGTAGAGGTGTGTGCTCTGTGTTTGCCTTTAGGAAATATAATGAGCTGTAGAAAATTGTGCCCTCAATCCCCTGATTTCATATGCTGAAATCCTAACCTGCAGCACTCAAAATTTGCCCTTATTCAGAAAGTCCCTATTAATGGAAATAGTCATTTTAAAGTGAGTCCATTATGGTGGGCACTAATCAGGTTTGGCAACTGTCAAAAGAGGAAATTAGAAGCCAACTTTTCACCCCCAGCCCAGCGCTGGGTCAGAGTTAGGGCCTGAGCAGACTGAGTCTCTGAAGCGGGAGTGTGGCTGCAGAAAGTTCGTCCCGGAGGGGAGACACAGCCTAAGCCTGCGGAGGGTGGAGGCTCCGCAGGTGAGTGCCCTCCGGCAAAGGGACCATTTCTGGTTGCTACGGTAACGCTGCAATTTGCATCTGAACAGGCCGGGGACCCTTCAGGCTCCGGGCGGGACCCAGAAGTTGGTACTGGGTAAGCCAACTTTTCACCCCCAGCCCAGCGCGGGGGGGGGGGGGGGGGGGGGGGGGGG